>DWNA01000267.1:0-28272 GCA_018249835.1 Heliconius besckei | reverse complement strand
TACCCGCTCCATTTTAAATATTCTTCTAATATAATCCATTACATAAAACAATTAACATCCAAACGTAATAATTGCGAAATTATAATTAAAACTAATACATAGCAGCGCGCCGTCATATATATATATAAATTCTACGCAAACGAAGTTCCGTACAGCCACTACTAAATAAATAATCAAAAAAATTCTTTACCCTGGTCTATGAAAGACTTTTTATATGGCAAAATAGTTAAACACTTATATGGAATATAAGTAATTTTGTATATTGTTGGTTGCGGCTTCGCCCGCTTGTTCGAATGGAAATAAAGAGTCGTATTTGTTATACTTTACATATTCTAACTCTAACCGCAGGTATATTGGGTTACATCGTTACGATTAACTCGATGTAATATAGCCTATAACCTTCCTCAACATAAAAAGGTTTTTTTTACCATTAGTTCCTAAGATTAGCCTGTTTAATCAAACAATTTGTTTAGCCTTATAATAATAGTATAGATATCGGTTTACTTAGCTGTCGCATAGGTGTTCTTCTCTCTTTACCTTGTCCAAACACCAGTTTAATATACCCCTTAAAAATTTACATACTTTTATTAATAGAAAAAATATATACACTACTCAATACAATTTAGAAGGTACATATTATGGTCTTGTAAAATAGACCTATCTAGAATGCAAATACTATTTCTTGATTCTTCTACTTGTTCTTTTTTTTAGTATATATCACATATATTACGGTAAGCAGATGCAACCTAATCTTAGGATGCTCCATTTCCCACTCACTTCTCAATTTTCAAAAAATTGCGAGTTGAGTGGCAGAGCTTAACGCCACAACTAATCTTTATTCTGTCAGAGGTATCCTAGCTGTAAGACCTCCGTTCTTGTTAAGACTCTGTTCCCCATTTCATCCGAATTCGAGAGCCATTGCCTCGTCACCATAGCGATGAAATGGAAATATTACCTAAATATTTCATTTCCTCGAGTGGAAATCGAACCCACAACCTCTAGTTTTTACAGTCGCTCGCTGGTGTCTCTATCTTATTAATGAATACTCATTTTCTTAAATGACAAGAAATAACATTTATAAATACATACAATACAAACGGGAAACCTACTACCTACTAAACCTACTATACCTACGATATAACTGATACTTGGCTACAAGTCTGACCACAAAGCGAATGTGATCCTACTGGTGTACCTAAACGTGAAAGTTTGTATGGTACGAGTATGATCTACAAAATATAGCTTTATTATTCAGTTTGGCAATTGAATAATTAAATTACATATTATATATAGGCTATTTAATTTAGCAAAATGACTGAAAAAAATATTTAAAACTATTTAATAATATTATTTGAGAGTATTGCTTTTTTTATAAATACTATTAAATCACTATCTATACTAAAAAGGATGAATTTTGATAGGTTGTTTGTTCCTTCACAATCAGAAAGATACACTATTCAGGAGTGCTATATACTCGTATATATATGGCATATGTATAACAAGTCGGCGGAAATTGGCCAAGATGTGGTGCTATACTGACGTGGGCTGGCTGAATGGTTCTGTGCAGACGGCCCTAAGGTTGCAATAACATTGGTCTATATTAGTTTTACAAAAGCCTGGGAAACTGTACAGCTTGTACATTTGAATCACTACAAAGGCTTTTTTTTTTAATGAAAGAAATTTTTTTTATATAAAATTAAGATATTTTTTTCATGAACAAAACATGAATCTATATCAAAGTAAATGATTACGTCTTCAAAATAATTTTATGAAGATACAATTAATCGTAGGTGATAAGCATGCGAAGCCGTGAGCGGGCCACTAGTTATAAATATATGAAAGTACACTTTATTTTAATTTCCCTCAAAACTAAATTCTCCATTTAACACAGGCAAAACAACGAGACGAGGCTAGTATTTATATTATAAATAAAAGCTACCGATACACAAACGAGCAACACGGCGCGGTGTGAACGTCAACTCATGTTATATAACAGTGCCATTATCATTGTTGGATTTCCATTATGCAGGGGTCGTTCGTGCCGGAACGAAATTTATAATTCACACGACTTCAAACTTAAAACACGCATTCGCACGTAGATCTTTCACGCACTTCTACAGCGACCCACCCGCGGCTTCGCCCGCTTAAACTGCATGATTATTAACTGTGTTTATGTGTGTGTAGGTATGTATATTTTCGTAACTTCGTTTTGTATCCCGCCCATAATGGAGCAGACAGAAGAAACCTAATGTTAAGACACTCCGTTCCCCGTTTCCGTCTAATTCAGCAGGCATTTGGTGAGTGATGGAACTCTACGTCACGCTTTCCCTCGACACCAGAGCAAATGGAGGATTGTGAGGATTGAACCCACATGTTATCACATATTTTTACAACGTTATTTTCTCGTTATCTATAACAGTACATGTACCTACCGGTATTGTTCCATAGAACGTGTGCAATATGGTGAAACTTGAATTTAGAGCATTCATTATAATTTTAACCACCACCAATTGAGATAAATAAAGTAAGTTTACTCCTGCATAAGCAGCCTAAACACTTAAAACCTACACCCAGCCAAATTATTAAATAATACATTTTAAAGAGGATTTATTAGGCTCAATCATTAATGATCACTACTTTTCTACATTGTTGTCTTAGAGGATTAATCAGGTTCACGCTATATAAGCAGGCGCCTGGCGTATGAACACAGCAGGGTAGGAAGAGGGAACCTAGTGTTAAGACACTCCTTTCCCCACTTCCCGCCGAATTTAGTCAATGCGGCCCTTTACCTCGACACCAGAGCGAAGAAATGGAAATATAAATAAATATTTTACTTCCTCGAGTGGGGATCGAACCCACAACCAGGCGGTTTACAATCACACTCTGTGCCCCCTGTTCCCTGTTTTAGAAGTTTTAGAGGATTAATTAAAAGAAACTGATTTTTGTAACATAACTATAAAAATTACATAATATTATTTCGTGTAGTACTAGAAAATATACCCCTTAAAAATTTACATACTTAGCTAACAAAAGTAATAAAAAATTTAGGTCAATTTCTTAGTGATCATAATAAAAACATTTGTGTGCGATCCTTACTGCTCTGTTAGGTACTACACGCTTACTACACGAAACCAATAAGCATTGAAATGTCTATTCCTTGCAAATAATCTGCAATGCGTATGCGCATTCGTACCCTTTAACCGACTTTGAAGATAATGTATAGGTATACTTGTTGTACCAGTGTCACGTATATTCTAACTGACTTGGTCTTGAAACAGGCTATAGTTGTGGGTTCAACATTATAAATCAATTTAAATATTAACTTCTACTGTCTATTTAACAAGTCTTCAAATTTTGGTATATATTGTGGAACAGAGTGTTATAAGTATAATAACACAGATTTTGTACAAATTGAATCAAAAATCAGCTTCACACTGTATTCCGCACTCAGCAGGGAAGGCAGCGGGAACCTAGTGTTAAAACAGTCCGATCCCCACTTTCCGCCAAATTCTTGAGGCATTACGTGTTGAGTGGTGGAACTCAACGCTGCACTTTGCCTCGTTGCCAGAGCGGCGAATGAAACGAGAGTAATAAGGAAACCTCAGCCAAGTACATAAACCTAACCGTTTATAATTCGAAATCAGTGAATATATATGTAAATAAATATCACGTTTCGTTCAATGGTTCGCCAGACTAATACGAGTACCTTGCGAAATCAGAGAGCACTTCTTGCCTTCAGCCATCAATCTTGAGCACCGGCAAGCAACGCGAAATTCCTTATACATAGTGCTAAACAAACAACAACATAATTCTAGGAAGTTAGCTTTCGCTAAGCCATTTCAAATAGAGATTTGTTTATATATTCTTTTCTAATTACGTGGAGAGTTGGAAACATCTTTAGATACCAGGGAGGCTGCCGTATGTATTACTAAAATCTATGTCTTAATAGGCGTCTCCTCCGTATGGTCAGACAAAGCCTACGCCACCCAACACAAAATCTTGATTATAATATACTGGGCAAATGGGCGAAAAGTTGGGAACTGATTCGCTTTTTTATTTAACGAAATATAAAAATGTTGGGTTAAGTAATATTTCACATAAATATATGAGAAAAAGTTTCAAAATTGACCGTAGTGAGATTCAAACCCAAGCCTTCCACATGGTGTAAAAACGTTCGTCGCCGATTGCGCCTAAGAAACATCAACACTAGCTACGTCGAAATTCTTGTTTATTTTTTTGAACAGTGACGCAGAAGCACGAGCATGTTCGATACCTACTCAAGGAAATGAAATAGTAAATTTCTTCGCTCAGGTATTGAGGCAAAGGGTGTCGTTTAGTTTCGCCACTCAACAGGCAATGCCTTCAGAATTGGGCGGAAATTGGCGAGCGGAGTGTCTTAACTCTAGCTTCTGTATGACAAAGCTTGAAGTTGAAAAAAATGTGGTAAGCACTGAACAATGCTTGGCCAACAAGAGGAAAAAAATTGTTAGTGTGAAATAATACTTCAAAAATATAATAATATTTCACAAAATAGAATCGTGTTCAACAAATGATGAGTTGTTGCTCAAATTGGGAGAAAACATGTTTAATACGTACGAGTCATGCTAATGCGTAAGCTGACCGCTGAACTGGGCCAAATGATATAAAAAATAATCGTTTTGTAACTACAAACACTGTATTATGCAACTATAAGCATAGGTTCATAACGAACTCAAAACATACACTTAAATTTATGGGTCGAGAATCTCAAGAGCCGATATATGTACGGCTATGTAAAATAACTTTTACTTAAATTGATTATTTACTATTAACACACAAGCGTGTGATTGTAACGCGAAGGTTGTGAGTTCAAAGAAATGAAAATATTTAAATAAATATTTCCCTCATTCGAGTCGAGATTGTACCCAAGACCGTTCGCTTTTATAGTCACAGACTTGTGGCCCTGCGCCACATTGGCCAGTCAAATTCGGCGGAGAATGAGAAACGTAACTGTCATAAAGGAAACATGAAGTTCCTACGTCCCCTCTGCCTACTTTGCTATGTGCAGGATACAGCGTGAAGAGAAAAATAAAACAAAATATCTGATAAACACTATTTTAGACAGAATAGATTTAATGTTAAGGCGCGCAGTTAGTTTCCGTCGTATTAATGAAAAAAAATATGCATTCCACGAAAAGGAGATCGACCCCACAACCATCCGTTTATATATAAGTATACATTATAATTACTTATTATTTGTTGTATGTTATAATGTTATAAATTTTTTTTTTTATTATCTGTAACGTAACAAAAAAGTCAATATATTATAACAAACCCACTCAATCATTCTAATAAACAGATTAGCTTCACGCTGTATCCCGCACATAGCAGGGTAGGCAGAGGGAACCTAGTGTTAAGATGCGATCCCCACTTTCTGACGAATTCTGGAGGCATCGCGTGATGAGTGGCAGAACTCAACGCCGCGCTTTGCCTTGTAACCAGAGCGAAGAAATGGAAATATAAACGTAAATAAATATTTCACTTCCTCGAGTGGAGATCGAATCCACAACTGTCGCGTCACACCCTTGTACAACTGCGCCACGACGGCGTCCAATACTAATAAACATTTCAAAATATTAAATCTATTTTGCTCAAAATGAACAAAATGGTCGTTTGCAATTTTTAGGAGTGTCATTCCAAGGAATTTACAAATATCATATATATAATTTTAACAATATATATATATATATATATATATATATATATATATATATATATCTTGGTTTCATAATGACGCTAATGACGCAAATCATTATGCAGTTTATTATATTTTCCCATCAGAATATCAAAAAAGTTTTATTGCAATCGAAATGACTATGCGCCAACGCAAAAATGACTGTGTTATTTAAATTTTTATAAGTTGAAGTTGAAATTGAAATTGGCAATGTTACATAAAAATATTATTTGAGTTATTTTTATATTTAAGATATCAGTTTCTTTTTAACTAACAGACTTAGAACATTTTAATCTACAGGTTATATATTAAAGGAATTAAGTATAGACACTTAAAGATGATTATAAGACGCTTTATATAAACGAATTAATATTTCCTCGTACACTACTGGACATAGGCCTCTCCAATGGCACGCCACTGAGCAATTCATATTTATTAACTCCATTTATTTAGTGTCACCCTGTGTCACCCTGTGTCATCTCAAACATAGCGGGTTAGGCAGAGGAAATTGGGTAACCTAGGCTAGGTTTTCCGCCGAATTCTCGAGACATGGCGTGTTGAGTGGCGGCTCCACGCCATTCTTTGCCCTATTACCAGACCGGGGAACTAGAAATATTAAATACATTCCCCCGAATGGAAATCGAACCCAACACCGTCGCGTACAGTCGTAAACTTGTCCCCGTGTAACTCTTTATTATTAACTCAATAATGAGAGTTAACTATTAGGCAAGTTAACAATATTACAATTTGTTATTCAATTTAAAAAGTATCTATTAACATTTTAAAAATTTACATATTTGCACTTTCCTCAAATCCTTTCAGTTTAAAGCAAATTGACGATATTTAAAAATTACTTATATCCAATACGAGACATTCATAACGATATGTGGATAATGGACAAACATCTCAGCGCGATGTCAATTGGTCGCGACTGTTTTAGGAGATTTTTTTCTCATATTATCACATAGGTGTTAAACTTTTACACGTTAAATTGATCGAAACAGGGCCAAGGTCTCAGTAAATAATCGTGTTTAATTTCTCTAAAGTGAATAACAATATTTGAGTTTGTTAGAGAAAATTGGTTCTTATCTCAAGATATATATAAGGAATAAGTAATATAAAAATCTAAATGTCTGACGTTGCATTTAATTATTAGTCATGTTAACAGCAAAGGTAAAAACAAATATAAGGTACATTTGGTGTCAATAATAAATGTTTGTATAAGCTACTGTGAATACAAGCATCTCATCATCACATATGTAAATATAGACCTCTAAATTCTAAGCGATTGTAAATAAGAAATTTGTGTAGAAACAATCTCGCGAAAAAACTAGTGGACTATTCTTTTTTTTGTTTTTAGCTTTCAGTCTAATCTATAAGAGATATTAATACCGCGCCTTAGCCTTAGCTATAAAAGTTGGTGGAAGATATGAATCCCGCTTACTGTCTGACAATAAAAAAAACAATTAATGAAATATTTATATTTTTCATATATTGAGGCCAGTTGTAGCGCAGAAGCATTGGCGTTCGTGAGTGTTTGGGTTCGATTCCTACTCGATGAAGTGAAATATTTAGTATTTTCATCTCCCCGTTCTGGTAACGAGGCAACGCACGGCGCACGTAATGCCTCCAGTATTTGTTGGAAAATATCGAAGAATCTTGATTGGTGCAGAGTGTATTAACATTAGGTTCCCATTGCCTACCCTATCGTTATATGAGGGACATCGAGGAACATCGTGAAGCTGAAAAAAGTCATCAAAAGAATATTCTTAAATAAAATGTGAGGTCACGTAACTTCCTTCATAAGTTGATACTAATGAAAGCTCAACAGTGCATACATGCGCGCGCGCACTGCTATACAAAATTATAATATAAGTGATCACGACGTTATTTATCATACTTAATGATATAATATATAATAATATATTATATCAGCATGTTACAGCCATATTTTACACACGTTTTTATATTATAGAGGTATGATAATATAATTCCTAATAAGGGAAACAATCATTTTAAGTTTTTATTTACAATGGTTAAATAGGATTGTTTTTACATATTGCCTGCCCTATATATAATATTCTTTATTTGTATCTATATTATGTATGTATGAGGCTGTTAGTATTAGATATATATATAAACTATAACATTAATATGAAAGATTGATTGACCTAGAGTTAACGTATTTGAATAAATACATAAACCGGTGTTTTAGAAGTAGAAATTCGATGGAAAATTGGGAACAGAGTGTCTTAACACTATGTTCTCTCTACCCTAATGTATACGGGATACAACGTGAAGCTGATTTTTTAAAATTAATATTTAAAATACTTTTCCTGTCAATGTGGGGGAACATACCTACGTATTATTATTTTGACCACAACGTGGCTTGCACAATGAACTGAGCACGTATTCTTGTTTAGAAAGTATTGTAGAATCTTAAATATTAACTACTGACCACTAACAATATTCCTTGAGTACAAGTAATCAGGTTTAAGAAAAGTTTTAATAAAAATTTAAAACGCGTGTGTCTCTCGAGGTAGTCTAATGTTTGAAGATGCTCAAGAATTATTTAGAGGCCGGGGCGTTGCCCGTTTGTATTGTCTTATTCATTGAAATTAGTTGCTTATATTATATGTAATTTGTTTGGAGAAATTAAAGTTTAGTCAGGCTTCAGGCTAATCTAGATGAGAAAGAAATAAATGGATAGTACAAGCAGGCGAAGCCGCGGGTTGCTACCGATCCCCACCTAATTAACTTCCTAGCTTAGTAAGCTAAAATGCAACAGTAGTTTCCGTTACCAACCAGCAATCTACTGCTACCACCAAGTTCTTTTTTCGAACTAAGTTGAAAAGTAGGATATATCTATATACTCATTTCTATGTAACATAATTATGTTATTACCTTTTTTTTCCCTAGCCTGTACCATCCCATTGTTGGGCAAAGGCCTCTTTCCACTTCTTCCAGGAGAATTGGCAGACCAAAACGGAGATGGCGAGACGAGCTGGACCATTATAAGCCTGACTGGTGCTCAATAGCGCTAAGTAGACCAGAATGTTATTACCTAACACAACAAAACCTCTCTACTTCTTAATTAAGACATTTACATATTTTAATTAACATTTTTAATATATTTTTAAGTAATCATAAGCGAAACACTAACGTCACATTACCTTGTATTTGTTATGTATGTATGCGTATTCCCAAGAAGCTATGTTTATATGTAAAAATCGTTATCTTAAATCTGAATCTTGGAATTATAATGTGGAAGCTTAAATGCACATTTTTTTATAATTAATTAATTAAGAAGATGGTGAAAAGTGGAGAACGAAAGTATCTTTATAAGAACTGCTTTGCTTTTTGGAATACAGCGTGAAGCTTAAAAAAAGTTCTCTACCCATCTGCAAATCATCTGATCTTGCGTGACTTAACCCAACATCACCTAAACTAAATATTTTTTTTAAAAAGCCAGTTGAGGCCAGTTGTGGCACAGGGGTACAAAGTGTGATAGTAAACGCGACTGGTTGTGGATTCGATCCCCACTCGAGGAGATAAAATATTTACTTAAAATTTGAATTTCCATTTCTTCGCTCTGTTGTGAAAGGCAAAGCGCTCTATTGAGCTCCGCCACTCAACACGCAATGCCTCTAGAATTCGGCGAAAAGTGGAGAACGGAGTGTCTTAACACTAGATTCCCTCTGCCTACCCTGCTGGGTGCGGGATACAGCGTGAAGCTGATTTATTTTAAGACTAAACAAAACCGGAGAAGCGCGAATCTGGCTCGCCCACCAATGTATCCGTACAGTAATTAGAAGTCTCGAGTTTTTTCTGAAATACAAACTTAGTTTAGCCAGAGCTCATTCATCTGATACCACTCTTGAACTAGGAACTTTAATACCAAAATTTGCAGACCACAAATCTACAGTTTTTCCTGAAATCGGAAATACCCTATCAATTTCCATTCCATTCATAGTATCGAAATACGCATTTTTTGCGATATGTTTTTTAAGTAAATGTAGAAAATTAAAGGACCGTAGATCTGACTATATTGTTTTAATTTCAAGTCGACAGCTTTAAGCGTTTCTGAGATAAAAAAACTCTTGAGAGACAGACGGACAACAAAGCGATCTTATAAGGGTCACTTATTTACTTTAAAGGCACGGAACCCTAAAAATAAACCAAACATATTAATATGCAACACGAATGTAACGTTACCATACCATATGGACATTAAAAATTCTGAGCATATCGCATTCTTCTTTAATTGATTGTTATTTTTTATTTTTTTCAATAGAAAGTGGATCAAGGTTCAAGGTGTGTCAAATTTATATGTTTATATGTATGTAGGTACATACGACTATATCTAAATTAGGCATCACATGAGCGCGGGTGGCCGAAATTAGAATATTCCAAGTTTATGTATATTTTAGCTTAAGAATAAAAAAGATTATGCAATATGGCGCCAGGCATTATGATATTTGAGTTAGTGAACATTTTTATAGCGTACGTTTTTAACTTTATTTTATTGTGTAAGTCAGTGCTGGCGTCAGTGCACAAGCGTGTCTGTAAATGCGACTGGTTGAGAGTTCGATTTTCAGTCGAAGCAATTAAATATTTAATGTTTTCGTTTATTATGCCATTTAACACGCAATTCCTCCAGAATTCGGCGAAATGTAGGAGGCGACACCTACCTTCTTTGAACACCTACCAATATTTAAGCTTTAGTTTAGTCTTTCAAATTTTTCATAAGAAGAATAACGTTTCGATTGACAATTGATTAATTGGTTGATATACAGGTTTATTCTTCTATTTATGTATCTTTAAAAGCAAAACTCTCATTTGGTATTTACAAAAAAATATTAATCAATAAAGTTTTAGCACCAGTTGAAAGTTTTAAACATTAAGGTAATGAAACAATAATATATTTTTATTCAAAACATAAAAATATATATAGCACTCAATTGGCTTAACTAATTCTTTATACATTCTTTATACATGTATTTTGTTTCAGAACATTACCTCTAAGAAATAGGATATAGAAAGTTGTCGCTACTAAACATTTAAACAATGCTATGGGAATATTTTAATATAAGTGTGGGAAATCAGTACAGAAATATATTTATCTTTGTGCCAGGGTATCCACAATCCTTATGTTAAAATATTACAAACCACTCAAACAACAAGATTCTCTGATTTTCTGAACTTTCTGAACTGGAACTGCTGAAATTTGCAACAAATTTCGTTTTTACCATTTTAGATATATTTGTACTTTTTTTAATTATACTTGTACCATTAAATACGGTTATGTATCAAATCAAATACTTACAATTAGTTATCTCTAAAAAAATATTTTATTTTTTAGAACAATACCTTTTTTTTACATCACTCCCAAATGAACTATGAAATTTAGATTTAAATATATAACAATAGAACTAACTACTTTTTATATGTTATATATATATATATATATATATAAATAATATATTTTTATAAAAATATAAAGGATATGTCTGTGGCCTACATAAATAAATAGCGTCTGAACGAGGCACACTGACAGACTGACCGACTTTTACATATCCTATTCGCTAATAGAAAAATTTAATGACTCCATAATTTATGTACATAATTAACAAACTATACTATTTCATTGTTTTCCTCGATACAAAACAAATAGTTTCGAAACAGTTATTATAAATTATAATCAATAGTTACGAAAGAAAAGTTATTTCTAAACGAAACAACTGTAATGGTTTTATGATATACTAGCGGCCTGCCCGCGGCTTCGCCTGCGTGATATACGTTATTATTAATTTCTGTTTCCATGAGTACCTACGGCCTATAAGTGACGTCCATGCAAAATTTGAGACTCCTAGCATTTGTAGTAACGAAATTTCATACGAACTTTCAATCACAAAAACAACCCTACACCTACGTCCTATAAGTAACTCCTATGCAAAATTTGAGATTCCTAGCACATGTTGTTTCTGAGATTTCGTGATGAGTGAGTGACCTTTCGGTTTTATATATATAGATGTAATATTTTATTTTAAAAGTGAAATTAGCCTCTTTATTTAAGTGAAAAATATTTTAAAAATCAGTTTAAGTAATTACCACTAGGAGTTATTACTTGAGTGACATCTCATGAAGAAGATATTATAGATGTTATAGATATATATAGATGTTATAGATATATATAGAATATATAGAAGATATTATAGATATTATAGACTTTAAAAACAGCACGTAAAACTTCCCTAAGCTCCCTCTGCCTACCCTTAATATATTTGGTTAAAATATTAATATGTGTGTGCGGGATACAGCGTGAAGCTGATTTTTTCTTATGTAACGTTGAAATCAGGAGAGTACATTACGGCGGTCTTTTGAAATAGATTTTTAATATTCCATCGCATCATGAGTGATTATAACCATATAACAAATACATACTAGTAAGTAAAATATCTATAGATTTTCAGGTTATTAACGAGGCTGGAATGCCGCTTTTCAAAAGTGGAGATAGATCTGAGTCCGAGAATTACAGACCGATTTCTGTTTTGCCATCCTTAAGTAAAATATTTGAAAAAATAATGTTCAACCAGCTCATAATTTTCTTAAATATTAACAATTGTTTCCATAGTGAGCAATATGGTTTCACCAAAGGCAAGTCCACTACGGATGCGGGAGCCGCACTCCTAAAGCACATTTATGACGCATGGAAGAAGTCACAGAATGCTATTGGAGTGTTTTGTGACTTATCCAAAGCCTTTGATTGCGTCGACCATGTAACTCTGTTGTTAAAACTAAAACATTATGGTATACAAGATATTGCCCTTGACCTTATTGCCTCATATTTAAACCAAAGAATCCAGAATGTCAGTATAAATAATGTAAAATCATCTGGATCACCTTTAAAGATGGGCGTTCCACAAGGATCTATACTTGGTCCCCTTTTATTTCTTCTTTATATTAACTGCCTTTTTATGTGAAGAACCTATGTGATATTGTACTTTTTGTGGATACCTCTTTAATATTTAAGGTTGATAGAACTATAATAAACTATGACGAAGTGAATAGTGCATTATTGCATATTCTTCGTTGCTTCGTTGCTTGTTAAATGCTAAAAAAACGAAATGCATCGAGTTTGCCTTACCAAATGTTAAAAAACATAATTTTAATTGAATAATTAAAGCAGAATCTCTTAATGTGTCGGAATCGGTTATTTTCTTAGGTGTTACTATAGATTCCAAACTCTAGTGGAACGCTCATCTGGAAGCACTTGCAAATAAACTCAGCTCTGCCGCGTTTACAATTAAGAAAGTAAGACAAATGACGGACGTTGAAACTGCCCGACTAGTCTACTTTAGCTATTTCCATAGTATTTTATCTTATGGAATGCTGCTATGGGGCAGTGCTTCAGATATCAATTCAATATTTATTCTCCAAAAAAGAGCCGTGAGATATATTTATAATCTAAGAGCTCGAGATTCTCTGCGAGATGTTTTTAAAGAAGCAGGTATTACAGTTACAGTTGCTTCCCAATTTCTATATTATAACATTCTCTTTGTCCGACAAAATATACATTGTCATAAATAAAATAGCGACAATCATAAGATAGGAATGAGAAATAAAGATAAAATTGTTATTCCAAGTTTTCGCCTCCAAAAAGTTAATAAATCTTTTATGGGGCTGGGTATACATGTATATAATAAAATTGCGCAGTGCATTCTTAGTTTTCCACTACCAAAATTTGAAATATCTGTAAAAAAAATTCTAACAAGTAAAGCTTATTACACTGTTCAAGAATATTTAGAGGATAAGCATGTATGGAATTAATGTCTATTGAATGTCAGGCAGGACAGCTGCCAGTTAATGTAATAGTAAAATATACCATTGACTTTGAAAAGAGCAACTGTTGAGTTTCTTGCCGGCTCTTCTCACAAGAACTGCCTTCCGAACCGGTGGTAGCTTTTTGTTGACATGTACATTCGACGATTCAAAAGTGCTTTTATAGTTTATTTGAATAAAGAATATTTTGAATTTGAATCAAAATTTGAATCCTTGACATCCTGAAAGCTTCATATTGTTTCTAGGGTAAAATAGATGGTGCTGGGCCATCAGGTGTCTGGAACCGAATCGCGTTATTAAAATTCCCTCCTGAAAATATGAAACGATACCGCTTTCAGTACAGTTCACACACTGCCAATTCCAGTTCAAGTTGCCTTAGTCTTAGGATAGGTAGTTGGTAACTTTTAGTATTTCCTTGGCTGTTCCAAGAAATTTTATATATTTTTGAAAAGGTTTCACTATGGGTAGTGGAACCTTGAAATATATGAAATATATATTTAGACTGAAATATATTAATTTTTTGTCTGTTTTACTATATTTTAAGCTAACTTAAAAAAAACGATAATTTTGAAAAGTCAAATTTAAAAAAAAAGGAGATATTTATTTTCATTAATGTTTTCTATATGAATATTATACAGGAAGATTTTCAAAATCTATACCTTTTATGGCACTGTAAAGTAAACCATAGGTTATGTATTTGACCATCTCGTCTTATCAGATTTCCGCTACCGGGCTAAGAGAAATAGAAAGTACTTGCAAATACCACTCCGCATAACGATGACGTGATGATAGACGTACGTATGTACATCCATGTAATTTAAAGTTTGGTATCTAGGTTCGTTGAGTCCTGCCACTCAATACGCAAAGCTCCAAAATTCGGCAGAAAGTGGGGAACGGAGTGTCTTAACACTAAGTTCCCTCTGCGTACCCTGCTTTGTGCGGGATACAGCGTGAATTTGCAATACTTTTATAATACGTGACATACACGTTGCTATGGCAACGCTCATTACTATAATACACCTTAACCGGTCCTTTTGTTTAAAAAAATTCTATTTTAAATTAATTTAAAATAAATGCCCCCAAAGTGAAATGGAACCTGCCATTACTTTACTTTACAACCCATTACTTTTACTATCAAAAGTTATTTGGTCACAAAATGTCAAACATATAAAGTTAATTGTTTATCCATCTCAGTGTTACGTATAAGATCGTAAATATCGGAATCACGAACGAACTGTATCTCGGTAGCTAGTTTACATACTAACACGGGCTTACGTAAAACAGAGAGCTCGTGATGGAATGACGGAATGTGCACTGTCACGCTGTTTGCAAACATCGACGGTACGTAGGTAAAGTGTCGAAAGTGAAAAATTAAACGCAACGGTTGTGGCTTCGATTCCCACTCGAGGAAGTAAATATTTATTTAAATTTATATTTTCATTTCTTTACTCTGGTATCGAGGTTCAGTTAACGCGCAATATTTCCAGATTTCGGCGGAAAGTGGGAAGCGAAGTGCTTAACTCTAACTCTGCCTTCTCTGATACATGCGTGTTACAGTGTGAAGCTGAAAAAAATAATAATAGGTTTTTAAGTGATATCTAAATAAAGAATATTATGCTCTTGATTACAGATATTTAAGTATTCCCTGCTTCCAAGCAGAAATAGAAATTGTTCCATTTTCTACTGGAGACAATGAATCTTAGACCTTCTTTTTTGTTAATTCATTTATTTGTATATGTGTTGTGTTTTACACCCTCTACTCTTACTTATTAAATTCAATAAATTAATCAATCAATATAAGAAAATCTTGCATAGTTTGACTGCTTTCTTGTCGTCCGAATTACTTGAAAATTCGGACATGTTCAGATTTCATAGACAATACAATATTTTGAAAGCATGAACCTGATATCCTTGTTAGGGCGAACAAACCAGGGAGTCAAAAAACTGTTTTCTTATTTATTTCTTAAACTATCTAATATTTTATGTTTATTTTTTGTTGGATAAATTAATATATATAGGTATATTGGCGATTGCATATGGTTCAACCAATATCATGCAAATACAAACAATTTTAATATATTATCAAGCAATAAAATGACGTTTATATTGAAATAATATTATGTACAAATCCTGACATTTTAATATCTTATTATATTCTCAATTACGAAACTAATGTCTAGATTATTTAATTTATTTAAATCTATCCTTCCGGTGTTTTCCAATATTTTTAAATGATGGTTACTTTCATGAATGTATATATATATTTATTATATACAAAATTTAAGCTGTATCCCGCACATAGCATAGTGTTAAGACACTCCGTTCCCATTAATACACTTTCTTTCCCCACTTTCAGCCGAATACCGGATGCATTGCTTGTTGACAAGCACAACTAAACGCCGCACTTTGATATGAAGAAATAAAAATATTAAATATTTCATTCCCCCGAGTGGGGATCAAACTCGCCCGCCTGTGCCCATGCTCTACAACTGGCCTCTTCTTATAATTATGAAGTAATTGACTATTTAAGAACTTTCTTTTAAATAGTTATAAAGACCTGCGCTGTAACAGCTCTTCGTGATAGTGCCATATGAGCACATCACGTCTATATAAGACGCTTTGACCTGAATGCGATGGAATGGTTATCGCTGCGAAACTATAAATTCTTTTCGCCTAAAGCTGTTTCCCTTTATGTACCTATGTTGTGGAAAAATTTTATAGGTACTGTTTTCATCTGCTTCACGCTGTATTCCGCACACAGCAAGGTTGGCAGAGGGAACCTAGTGTTGAGACACTCTGTTCCCTATTTAATTTGAAATATAAATTTCATTTCCTCGAATATCGAATGGGGATCGAACCCACAAACAGTCCCATCCACAGTCATACACTGCGCCACGACTGGCCTCATACCGATTTTATCTTGTTCAATTTGTTGAGTTTCTTACAAGACGGCTTTCAGATTAAACTTTTCAAAGTATATCAAGTATGTCATAATGATCTTTACCGCCGCCCACAGGCAGCCATATAGTGCCTGCATATTTTCAGGGATAGAGCACCCTCTTACCTACCCACCCGGTGTCGCTGTAAAGGCCAATAGGGCTAACAGCATTAACCTCATTACCGAAAAAAAAAAAAAAAAAAAAAGATCTTTACCGTAGAAATCGCTAGTAGCCCTTTTAATAGGAAAGGAGTGTTTTAACACTAGCTTCTCAAAATACAGCAAAAAAAAGTTTATTAATAAAAACGTTCATTACAGATGACTAGGATAAGATTACAGCAAAATACTCAAGACAGTGGCGTAGCTAGGGTATTTGCTGCCTGGTGCGGCCTAGGGGACTTGATGCCCTTTAAAATGGTCTAAGGTCTAAAAAAAAAAATGTGTCTTCTACTCTCACGTAGATTAAGCGTCAGACACTAAAATGTGACATTGGCCACCTTTAAAATAAATTAATCGTCGACTTTGATGCCCCTTCCCTTTTGATGCCCGGTGCGACCGTACCGCTCGCAACCCCCTAGCTAGCTACTGACTCAAGATGAACTCTAACCAGAAGTAAGATCGACAGGATAAGATACAACAGTTCATCTCCAAGACCTCGTGCTCCGTGCGAACTATGACATTTACTAAGAAAGTCGGTTACATAAGCACTGAATGAATGGGTATCATTTCCACGCTATTATTCTCATGTGCAAACAATTGTTTCACACAATAACAAAATTAATGACTGACGTTCAGATATTTAAATTTATGAGTGACATCTAGATAGATATATTTTAGGTGATTCTATATATAGATAATATGGTAGTTTTATATTATAATTTAAATTGTTGTTAATTGTTCATTTACCTGAGCGGGCATCGAACTCACAACCGTCTCACATGCTGCCCCTGCGCCACGAGGTCCTCTTAAGCGTATTTAAAACAGCCATATCTGAAAAGAATATTAGATATTTGTTTTTTTCTTTAGTCGTACTATTATGTGTTACATTAAAAACAGTTAAAAAAACATCCACTATTAAACTCATCCACGCCACCTTGAATTGTTCACTTACAATTATTATTATTATTTTTTTTTTTCATTGAATTGTATTCGAATAATAATGTAACAATTTGGAATAATCGTAATTATTATATCACTTTATAATATTAAACATTGTATTTTTTTTATGTAGTAAAGCAGAGATATCAACTTAAAAATTGATATCTCTACTGTACCTATATTAATATATTTATCTGCACTATATGTGAGAATAATATTTACTTCATACAAAACTCAATTAGTATTACAATTATTGAGGAAACGTGTAAAATAATATTTTTATTATTATGCATATAATAATATAATAGAAGAAAAAGCGCAATTAAATTAATTTATTCTTAGCAAAATGAACGAGCACTGTATGTTTTATAATAATGTGGTGTATAAATTAATATAAACATTTCCGAGTTAAAAAATACTATGGGATATTTGGATATCCCGTAATCGTAACCTACGAATACGAGAAATGAGAAAATAAACATATAACAATTAGTTCTTTATACAATACTATTAATAATTACCCTATACAATTTACAATATTTGTTAGTTTAAACTATTATTTCTTAAGAAATACATAAGTTGTTGAGAAACTTTATTATTTATTTAATTCTACAAATATTGTGGATTGTGAACAGACTAATCCTACGTGTGTTCTTACGAAAATGAAAACGCAATACAACCTTCACTTAATACTCACCAAATTAAGGTATTACATTCGTTAGCCATAATCGATTGCATATCGATTTATCGAAGACGTGAAAATTCATGTATTAGTCTTACATAACATATTTTTAACATAGTTATTATTTTATTTCTTTCTCTGTGCAACTCCTATATTTTAATTGGCAACCTAGTGTGATTTCATTTCTTACTTTTCACAGATTATATATTTTGCTTATTGAGATAGATAGATAAGAAAAAATAATAATAAATCAGCTTCACGCTGTATCCCGCACACAGCAGGGCAGGTGGAGGGAACCTAGTGTAGTACTCCGTTCTCCCTTTTCTGCCAAATACAGATAAATAAAAATGTTTCTTTAAAATAGATTCAAACTCCCAATATCCATGATCAACCATTTACATACATATCAATTAAGTTCCGAGAACTTCATGCTTATTACCAATATAGATATATTTTAATTTATTCGATACAGCAATTATATTACTTTCTAGAATTATATTATAATTATAGCCATCTTTTACATAGTCTATAGGAAATAACCAACGGTTAGCCGATGCGGTGAGAAGGTTAATTTAGTGAAAGGGTCACAGGTGAACGGCGTGCTAATGTTATCTAATAAGAAGGTAGGTACCTACTAGTAAAATATATATAAAAATAACCTTTTACTTCTGCCCTCAAAAACAAAATAAAACTAAATATACCTGTACTACTATAGCTAGGACGATAATTGTAGGTAGGTAAAAGACGGTTGTGGGTTCAGTCTCCGCTAGCGGTAGTGAATTATTTAAAATTCTCGGCTTTAACAAAAGAATACTAGGTAGAGAGTTCCGCCACTCAACACGTAATGTCTCGAATATATAGATACAAATAGTGGAGAACGGAGTCTCATGATAAAAAAAAATATCTCTCCGAATTACTACTATTAATTGTTCATTTTACACACATTTAATATTTATCAGCTGCACGCTATATCTTGTATACAGTTGTGTTGTTAGTGCGCATTGCGTGTTGAGTGGCGGAACTCAACGCCGGGCTTTCGCCACGAGTGGAGATCGAACTCACAACCATCGCGTTACAGTCACACCCTTCTGCACCACGACGGCCTCACATATAATTTATATAGATATATATATATATATAAACCAAAAAAAGAAACATGATAAACCTCAAATGACATATAAAATAACATTGTAAAAGCCGATCTCAGATGCTACATCTTTGACATTATTTTGTTGATCGCGGTCACGTAAGTTACAATCTCACAAAGACCGGACTTACGTAACGTTTGTATTCACGGCTGCCCCAGCTCTAAACAATGCTATAATAAAGTTAAACTTTTGTGGGTTGTTATGGTATCTCCATGGTATGGTAAGGTTATGAGTTTGAAATTATAAAAATATTTTTCTAATACTAGCTGCCCGCCCGCGGATTCGCGCGTTTGAACGATATGAGTATTTATTTAGTCAATATAATTTAAATGTATTTAGGTAAAATTGGTTGGTAAATTTAGTATCGTCGTCTGTTATACACTTAATTTTTAAGTTTTGCTCACTTAAAACTTGTAAAATTGTAAAAAAAGGAAAAAACATACATCTCTACATATTTCTTTCGCCTCGTCCACTGTCATCAACCACCCAATTCAAGTATCTTTGAAACTGTGTTTTCGAAGGTCAACCGAGGTCTCCCGCTACCTCTCTTACCGCTTATGTTACCATCATAAATCTTTTTTGCCATTCTTTCTAGATTATAGAAACAAAAAAAACCTTTAAAAACTTTATTATTGAAGATCAATTAGTTTTAGTAAACTGACAAAAATAATTGGGTTCCTATACACTTTAAAGGCTTACCTCCAGCCATTCCCGAAAATTCTCAACATCTTAAAGGGAGTGATAAAAGAGGTATAAAAAAAAAGAAATAAATCAAGCTTTAGTAGTGCGACAGATGGAAATGTAGATTTTTCATTTATTAAAATCACATTAAAAGAATTACAACATCATAATAATAAGCATCTAATTTACATTTTTAATATGAAATAATATATTACTTAAAAGTTAAATTGATATAGAAATGTACATTATGTTTTTTTGTTAATAACACCATCCTAACTCAATATTGCAACGTCTAGTCAGACGTTTACAGTCGTAAACGCGGTGGTAGTGGGTTCGACCTCCACTAGTGGTAGTGCATTATTTTTATTTCACTGCCCTGGTAAGACAGTGTAGCATTTGGTAGAGTAGAGTCATAAGTAGACATTTCTTGCTCCGTATGAGAATGCTGCATAAGAATTTAAGCCACCAAAAAATATAGCAATTGTTTCAACCGCTGCTATTGCTCGTCGTCTATTAACAAAACAATAATATTTCAAAGAACACGTGCTTTATTAGGATGTCAAAATAACATTAAATATGATAAAGTTAGCAGTTAATTTGAATTTTACAACTAGAAAAAGTCGAGATAAATTTTCAATTACTTCTATTAAGTATTAAAATTATTGTAGATCAGTTTGGTGATTATTTTCACACACTATATTATAAATTTCACCTTATCTTCTTACTAGCGGACGCGCGCAGCTTCACTTGCTTATTTAGGGGTGAATTCTAATAAACCATGAAACACGTCTTCAATGAAATATTTTTAAGTGTCTAAGTTTCAAATTTTATAAAAATCGGTGGCGATTTAAAGATTTTTCATACGAACTTTCAACCCCTTATTTGCATCCCTAGGAATGAAAAAAATAAACCACGAAACATGTGTTAAATGAAATATTTTTAAGAGGGTAAATTTCAAATTTTAAAAATCTCGGTAGCGATTTAATGATTTTTCCATACTAACTTTCAACCCCTTATTTGCACCCTTAGGGGGTAAATTATAAAAAACCGTGAAACACCTATTCAATTAAATATTTTTAAGAGTCTGAATTTATAATTTTATAAAAATAGGTGTCGATTCAAGTTTTTTTCCATACAAACATTCAATCCCGATTTCACCCCTTTAGGGCTAAAATTTTTCAAAATCCTTTCTTAGTGGATGTACAGATTACGACAGTAAATATCTGTCCAAATTTCACGTTTTTACCATCAGCAGTTACGGCTGTGCGTGCGTCTTACCTCAGTCAGTGAGGACAAGTCCTTTTATATATATAGATTACATACATAGTAAATGATTTTTTTTTTTGGACCAGTCATCTATCTATATATTGAATCCATAACCATCACAAACATTTCACAGACAGCCACACAGTTCCTGCATATTTTCAGGGATAGAGTACCCTCTTCCCTACCCACCCGGTGTCGCTGTAAAAGCCAATAGGGCTAACAGCATTAACCTCAAAAATGAAAAAAAAAAAGTCGTAAACATCAGCCATGTGGACAAACTCCAGCATCAATGCTAATTTGCATTACACATAATGTGAGAAATTACTTTGTTTCATGTTTGTACTGTAATAATATATAAATTTCATATATACTAGTATTAATTAATATAAGACCCAAATGTCATCTAATACTAATCCTAGTCTTCAGAGTTTTTTAAAGCCAACTTCAATGATTTTTTTGCTACAGTAACCACACCTTCCCCGTCCACTAAATTCCCGTCACTATCCTTCCAAATAAGATCTACAGCTTTATCAAGCAAAATGCTATCGTCTTCCCAAGAAACTGAATCAGACTTAATACACTTCAATTTAGCTGTAATCTCGCCACTTATTTCTTTAATATGCTTATCCTCTTCTTTATCGTGTACCTCTTCTACAATATTCTCAATATTAAAAAGATCATTGCCTAAAGTTTCTCTCACTTGAGACTCAGACTCAGAATATTCTTCTGAAATTTCTACATTGTCTTCATCTAATTCAATTTCAGATGCTATATCAGAGGTATTTTCATTTGATGATTCGTCGCTTTCCGTGGTTTTAGAATTGACTCTCGATTTCCAATTATTAAGATTTTTCAAAGACATAACGTACATAGGTTTAGTTTTGGGAAGAATTTTATATAACATACTATAACACGGTATACATATCTGACTCAAGAAGCCCACCTAAAAGTTAAAAACGCATTAAATAATCAGTCTGATTTTAATTATTATTAATATACGAGTATTATATATAAAAAAAATTAAAAAAAAATACAAAACTTACTTGGCTTGCAGGTTGCTCCTCCGGCTTATTTCTATCCATCATTGGTATTGGTGCTTTCCCTGCAGCTCTTTCTTTGTCACCCTGATCATAAAATTCTTCAAAGATAACCTTCACAGTTTTAATTTGTATTTCCCAAGGCTTAGCTGACGCTGATAGATCAGCAGCAGTCATTGATAGAGCCATAGCCAAATCCCTAAAATTATTGTAGTACATAATCAAATGATTCTTATATAAGAATAAATATATTACTGTATTTAATATACTTCAATTAGAATTGAATTTACCTATGCCCTGGAATTGCCCAATTGAATTTTGTGAGACGAGAATTTCCTTCATGAATATCTTTTAACTT
Source organism: Heliconius besckei (assembly GCA_018249835.1). Classification (NCBI taxonomy): domain Eukaryota; kingdom Metazoa; phylum Arthropoda; class Insecta; order Lepidoptera; family Nymphalidae; genus Heliconius; species Heliconius besckei. The sequence continues at coordinate 5,509 of DWNA01000267.1, read as the reverse complement.
TTCTAAATTAGGAAAAAAGGCGGCTAAATCCGTCGCCAGGATACAATGCCTTATATAACGTAAGATGTCCTTGTATTCGTCACTAGATAAATGTGAAAATATGTTGTGCCCATCCTGAAGAATATACGAATTTATTATAAGACAATTAAAATTTCTCAAAAGGATTATAAATAAAATAGTGCACGAGACTGACACAAACCTGTTGCAGAATAGTAACTGTAATATTGAAATGATGATGTTCCAAAGGTGAAGTTGTGTACATAGCAGCTAAAGGTGAAGCAGTTTCATTCATATATTTATTAGTATATCCTCTGTGATCCAAATCATGACATAGACAAGCTACAAACAACGCCAGGCGCTAAAATTATACAAAATGTTATACAAATTATACAAATTATTAAACATATAAAGACAACGAGTACTAAATTTCAGTTATTTTTAAATTTACCATTTTATAATCGAAACGTCTCCTGTTATCACTTTTTAAAATTACATACATAGCGTGGGCGACGGACCAACCGTGATCAAAATTATGATACGGCACAGTTCTATAATTTTTCTTCACCGTCAATATAAATCTAGTCACAGTAACATAATTAAACTTCGAAAGTTCAAAGAGATCGTCAAACATTGAAATAACAGCTTTACACTTTTGGAAGTCATCTAATTTATAAGGATCTAAGTAAAAGTCATTAATATTTGCTCTAATTTCGTTATGATCTCTAAGTATTTCTTGGACTTCATGTTCTCGACAGGTATTGTGGTAGCTTAATACTTCTAACGCGACTCTATATTTTTGCTCTTTTCGCATAATCTTATCGTAGAGTCTTGCATGATGAAGAGCAAGTCCAAAGAAAGTCGAGAATATTTCAAAGGAGACTTCGTCTTCATGGTCAAAATTATCATTGTTACGCTTGTTTACCATCTGCACAACACCAATTACTTTTCCTTGTACTTTAACAGGCATACATAAAATACTTATAGTTTTATACCCAGTAGCTTCATCCACTTCTCTGAAAATAAAATAAAATTAAATCATGTCACATTTCATTTCATATCATTTACATCAAGCTGATACTATATTAAATTTCACATTGTAAATATTTATTAATTATAATATATTTACCTATTAAATCTATAATCAGCATAGGCGTCAGGAATATTCATAGTCTCACCAGATAGTGCAACATGTCCTGCTATACCACGATTAATTGGCATTCTTATTTCCTTTTTCTCTATATCCCTTCCTTGACCGGGCTCAAATTTTAAGTCAAAAACAGTTGAAACAAGTTCAAAGTTTCTGTAGTCCACTAGAAATAGGGAAGCTCTATCTGCATTTACTAAACGTTGCGCAAATTCTAATATTCTCTTTATAAGCTGATCTAATGATACCATTTCTTCGAAAATTGCTCTAAAAAATAACATTAATTTTAGATAATTGCATTAAAGCTAAATTAATTTTATTAATTAATAGTGGACCCGGACGCGGCTACGCCTGCTTCAACTATAAGAATATTTATTAAATATATTCATGAAATTATTTTCAATTTTCAATAGAATTAGTATAAGTAGAGACATAGGATAGATTAGAGTTATTAAAATGAACCAACAAAAGGATTAAAGTAACTAAAGGATAGGTTTTCTTAATATTAGAAAAAGTACCTAAAGTTTTCCGGGCGTGCGTACCTAGATATCGACTCTATGAAATAACTAAGCATTTCTCTATATTAAATAGGATAATTTTAGCGGTCAATATCAAATAAAATAAGAAGAGAATCAAAGTGTAGTTTAAATTAATTATTAACAGCAAATAATTACATAAAAATTAACAATAGTTCGAAAATGTATAAAAATTTATAAAACCGTCAACGTCATCTGCCCGTTCGCGTCGGTCATACTGTGCCGCCCGTAGGCTAGGTCATTTGGAATCAGTGACATCTCCTTAATTATTTATTAGAATGTTATACAGTACACTATAATTTCAATCTAGATAAAATGCTAAAAGTGACTATTATATTTATTTTCATAAGGATGACCATAAAAATGTCGTGGTAACGGTTGCATAGCGACGCGACGGTTGTTATTAACATGGCAGAATAAATTGCATGTCAAATTAGAAAGTACTTTAAAATATATTAGTTTATATTTATAATGTAATGTTATATAGCCTTTAGCACTTCTGAAGAATGCAGCTTTCATACAAAACAAAAACAATATAAATCGGACCAGTGGATCCAGAGATCTTAGCGTTCAAACAAACAAACAAACAAACTCTTCCGCTTTATTATATCAGTATAAATGATGTTTATATCGCTTTAAATATTAAATTGACAATGATATCCACTTACTTCACTACATCTAATAAGAAATCGGACATATTACGTTCTCTTTTTTTGTCCAGATATAAATTACAATAGTGTAAAATTAGACTACCCCACACAATAAAGCTAGAACAGATTTCTTCATCCTTATCTTCAAAAATGTCTCGGATGCGCCACATTTCAATGACATATGATGTCTTTCCATTAGCAGTTAAAATAGGTAAGAACATAACGTGATTAGCTTTTTTCTGAAAAATATTCGAAATTATAATCACACTAAAAAAGAAGAACATAAAAAAGAAAGCTTCAAGATATTATGTTTTACCACATCTTTTATACCGAACGCCTTCAAAAGAGAACTGGATATCTTTGGAAATGAAGAATTTGTATGTCTTGACAGTCGTAAGCATGCTCCGTTTTTTGCTACTTCCAATACATGACCAATTTTGCTAGGATCTGCCCGTGCCAACTGAGGGGTGAGATAATCCTAAAAAATATATTAAAGTTGAAACAATAAATATAAATTGAGATATGTTTATCTTTGGCGTATTTGCTTATACTTAATATGCAGGCGTAATATAAGACAATGAAAACATGTTGAAATCCATATAAAATAATCTTCGCGTACCTTGAAATTGAATTCGCTAATATTTTTTTAAGGGAAATAATAGTTTACTTACAGAAGGTGAATCCATTACAAAATATTGGACAAAATTGGGATGATCTGGAAACAATTTGTATACCCTATACGCGTCCACACCAACAGATATACTCAAAAGGTGAGCTAATTCTAATGAAATTGAATATTCATTTGTATCTTCCTTTAGCTTACTTAGAAGCTCCTATAAGATGAAAAAGTCTTTAAATTTTAATATTTACGAGTATTCACCTAATACAAATTATACACATTTCTAGTTGTCTAATTTATAATTCAAAAATGTATTACCATAAATATTTTCTTTTTTATGTTAGTATCGTGTAAACTTTTTAATACAGGTTCGTTTTTATCTCTATGCGACGCTCTGCCCTGCAACAATTATTCATTTATCTTTTCTGTTTATGTATAATAATAGTTTATATATAATATACAGTTTAGTGTTTATTGTAAGTGTTATAACACTTACCGGATCATGAGTTATTTTTTTAATCAACCACCTCTCTAACTGATTTATCGGAACACTATCTATTATATAAGCCTCTAAGAAATCGCGATTTCGGTCAAGATAGTCACTCACTTCTATATTCTTGGGAACACGTTTAGCTGAAGAATACATAGAATATTAAATATCTGTTTAGCTTCAAGCTTTAAAGTATCACATACAAACAAGTACATAGCAGGGTAGGTATAGGGAACCTGCGAACCTAGTGTTAAGACACTCCGTTTTTATTAAGACGCTTCCGTTCCCCATTTTCCACCGAATTCTGGAGGCATTGCGTATTGAGTGATGGAACTCAACGCCGAACTTACTGAAACGAGGAAATAAAAATATTTAATATTTAATTTCTTCTAGTGGGAATCGAACCCAAAACCTATAGCATTTTTGCAGTCGCTCGCTTGTCGCACAAGCCTAAGCCAGCTGGCCTAACTAAATAATTGATAAATAATATACATTGAACAGAAAAATCAAGACATTAAATATAATTTAAAAAAAAAAGTATATGTATCGATTACTTCACCTAATTTATACGGTTTTCTTTCGATTCCTATTTTTGCACAGCCCCTATAATCTTTTGATATACATCCCCTATGATAACTTGAATGTGGCTTAGGCTCCGGTGTTAAAGACTTAGATTTAGAAGTTTCTCCCGTTCCTGCAAAAACCAATTATTAATCCCATTACATACTAAATATATGTACGTAGTACCTACATATAAAAATTGATATATGTAATCAAAATAACTACGAGAAATATATAAATCTTCTTAGGTCTTAAAAATAGGTCTTAAAAAATCAGCAGATTAGGCAGAGGGAACCTAGTGTTCTAACACTAATGTCTTCAGTAAATTCCTTACTTTCCGCCGAATTCTAGAGGCGTGTTAAGTTCCTTTGCGTTGCAGAGTACTTCCAGACAAAATAGAACATGAATTTGACTTCCACCAGATTTGTGGCGCAGCGGCACTGACTATCTGGTTGTAATCGCGACGGTTGTGGGTTCAATTAACAATCGGAGAATAGTATAGTTTTATTTTCTTGCTGCGGTAAAAAAAAAGCGAGGCGTTAAGTTTCGCCACTCAACATTCACTGAATACTAATAAAGGCAGAGAGTAGCAGTAGGTCCCTCTGCTAACATTAGGCATTGATAGGTACTAGAATTAGAGAATTGTCATAACAAAAAGAATAATAATTATTATAGTATTCTATGATTTATGCACACTTACTGAAATTATTATCCATAGCTATCGGTGGAAATAAGTATAGGTTGCGATCATTATGTAACGAAGCCTTCTGGAAGTTTTGGGCGTTCAGACTGTCAGAAGAGAGTGACTGCCAGAGAGAAGTACAAAGAAATAAATACAACAAACTGAAATCTAAATAAGATTCAATAATATTTCAATACAAATAGATATTGCTCGGTAATAGTAATGGATTTTTAAACATTGTAATAGATAGGAATAATTAATAAAATTAATATCTTCTCCATCATCTCCTTGTGACGTTCAGGCCGTATGATGGTATGTATAGTATGATGCTTAAGTGGTACCCTTAAAGGATGCCTTTGTTGTCCGTCTGTACACCTGTCAAGACAACTTGTCGCGTGGAGGCATTAAGCTGAAATTAATATCAAATATCTAGGTCTACGGACTATTGGACAGAAATAATAATTAAAGAAAGGAAAAAGTCCAAAAAATGTAAGTAAATATTTAAATTGCCGAAAAAAAATATATTTGTAGTTATAATTTCAGACAAAATGAGTGCACACACTCATAAATTTAAGTTAGTCAACTTTTGTAAATTGTACGTCGTTGTTGTTGTTCTTTAAATATGGCGATCAAAAAATTGTACGTCACGAACGTGTCGTGGACGAATCCGACACTCACTTGACAGTTTTTAAATATAATATAAGGTATAGCGCGCACTAGTGATTTTTGTCACCGTGACTGTTGCGTAACTGTCACCGTGTACATTACACTTAATGAAGGTGCGCGCATTTGGATACGTGACAATTGGGTGACTTTTTGTCCGCGGA
>DWNA01000266.1:0-28328 GCA_018249835.1 Heliconius besckei | reverse complement strand
CCAAAGGGGCCGTAACTGCCACAGAGCATCGGTCTGGGTCCGTAGTCAGCAGAAGGTCTAAGCAATTAGCTGTGTGAGACTCTACATCGGGGACCCTCGTCGCACAGTTGACCAGCTGGGAGAGATTTAGCGATAATGAAAATTTGCGCGCCTCTCGTCCAGCGTGACATGTAAGAATATATATTTTTTTTAAAATCGGTAATGACCGTGAGCCCCGGGCGCTACTTCCAAAGAAGTGCTAAACGGTCCGCAAAACTATTTAAATATACATATATATATATATATATATATACTTTCCGCCGATTTCTAGTTATAAGGAAAATAAACATATTTCATTTCCCGAGTGAAAATCATGGGTTCAATTTCCACCGTCGCGTTTACAGATCACTTAAATATTTTAAAATAAAACAAACAAAATCTCAAGGTATCAGAACAAAAAACAAGTTTTGTTAAAGTAAAATTAATATTTATTACATAATAATTTTAAAATGCGATTATAATTCTAAATTCTCTCACATCTTATTTTTAAAATAAACTATTTTAAATATAAAAAAATAATAAATTACGAAAAATACATATATGACTATCATTAGTGGTGGTAAAACAAATTTTTCTACGTACATTTTAACATAATAATAAATAATAATTATTCATTAATTTACATAAATAACTGCGCCATAGTTCGGACTAGTTGCGAATACGTACGATTTAGCGGAAGTTTTGTCAATATTACAATGTTTTATGTAAAATTCATTTATTAACATTTCAATATAATCGTTAACCTTATCATTTGGACACAGCGCTACTATACATCCGCCCCACCCTGCACCAGTTAGCCGTGAATGGATGCTCATTTGTTTAGACATATCTACTAGAATATCTAGATTTTCATGAGAACATTCGTATAACGTTTTTAAACTTTGATGGCTGATAGACATTAACTCTCCTAATTTAGTTAAGGTATCGTTGATATCTCCACAATTATTTAAATTACCATTTCCATTAAACGCACCGCTCAATTCACCGTTTTTTACGGAATTTGTACAAATACTACGAAATGCATCGACTCTCAAAGCTTCCTCGTAAACGTGCAAAGCTCTCTGTTTTAGCTTGAACTCCTTCAAATGTATCGTGTTGGGAGTTAAGTAAAAATTACTCATTTCATCTTCAGTAATTTTTAAAATAGAACAGACTTCCTCCTTGGAATATATTTCTTTTGGTAATTTTTCATATACTAGTGTGATCATCTGTTCTAAATTTTTATTTAGTAATTTTTGTACTTGTCTTAATGTAATAATGTTATGATCATTCACCCCATCTATGGACAAAGCTAATATTTTTGCTGCGAGTCTGCATTCTATAACACGTCGATTATAGTCATTAGTTGCAGCTTTATTTAATTCAGATAAGCTATGAGCTACAACAAAAGAAGCGTTTTCAGGTAAAATAACTTTTGTAGCTTTCAGAGGATTCCAAGTAATATATTGAGCACAGTATTTTTCTGCCAGAAATGCTATAGCCTGATCCATTCCACCCCCTTGAGTTCCTATGTACCTTTCACTTCGAGCACAAAGTGATGCTATATCTTTTTTGTTCAAAGACCCATTTTGAGCATACAAAAATGCCAAACAAGCTGCGCTGACTAATGCTGAAGAACTAGATAAACCCGACGCTGGCGGAATATTTCCATCAATACAAAGTAGAAGACCTCTCGACACTTCGTTATTTAAATATTCCAAAGCTCCTTTGACACCGCAAAGTACGTAATTATACCAAAAAGGCTTTCCATTTAAATCCGCTTCAATGTTAATATCGTCATAATTTTTAATATCAAAATCTTTACTCTTATACGCACAATTCTTGTTACGTAAGCAAATTTTATAGTCGTCTATTATTTTTCCTGCCACTAGTATATCCTGTTCCAACGCCATTGGCAACACCGGATAGCCGCAATAATCAATATGTTCGCCGATTATATTTACGCGGCCGGGAACACGAGCAATGAAATCTGGTTCACATTCAAATTCATTAAGAAAATGATATTTTAGTCCCTGGATGCGTGAATCTGATGGCATATTTAATATAGGTACCGAGTCGTGTCCGTCCATTTTTTGCTAGCCACTGTTTGTAAACAAACAAGTACAGGTACAAAGGAATGTTATCACGCCGGCAGCAAAACTACAACTGGAAATATTTTGTTCAATCACTTTGTTTTCAGTTACCGAGAATACAATGTATATTTATGAAATGATCGCGTATGCACTGTTAGCGAAGCAAAAGTATATTTACTAGTTACTACGTTATCACGATATTACACGATATATACAAAATATTATATTTGCACATATTTTTTATGTATACACGTTTAATCTTTTTTCGTACAATTTATATTAACAAAATTGTAACTAAACGATAATTATAAATATATAAAATTAATTATTTTATCTAAAGTCTAACCTAAAAGGCTTAAATCCAATCAGCGACGCGGCACGCGACGCACTAGCGAACAATAAACTTGACATTTAATTTTAATATTTAATGTGTAATCGTGCCGAATGCCGATGTACCGTTAGAATTTATTTGTTTCTAACAGGTTTACAAAAATGCTTATCACGTTATTTACAAAACACCTTTAACTTTTCTTTTCTTTAAACACCTTCAACTTTAACCATTTATAAGTCTTACTTTAAATTGTTATGAAAACAAGCTATATGAGAACAATGTATTTAAGGCAGGCGATTTTAATAGAAGATAAAATGAGAATATTTTATTCTTACAATATATATGTTTCTATTATTTGTAGAAAAAAAATATTCATAAATATAATATTGTTAACAAAATGTGTACAGATTTCCGGACGCCGGAAAAATGCACCGAATTTTATTAATATTTATTCCATATCACCTAATAAATGCTCGGTTTAATATTCTTATCACTAATGAAATAAAGCGTCCTTATCATATAGGTAACATAATAAATTATTTCAAAACATTTCATTTAAGTATCCACTTAATGTTCAATGACATTCTAATTTCAATTTAATTATATCTTTCGTGCAGTACACAAACAATTACTGTTTATCAGTAATTTTACAATAATTCAAGAGCTTTCAGGGATAACCTCATTTCTATATCAGCTCGATTGATTTTTTTATAAAATCCAAGATCCCAGAGCCGTCAGACCTACGTCATAGTCTAATATGTAGTTAAGACGGTATGCTTACTCACTAACTTAAGCTACCCATCCAACTACGTTAAAGTAGAAACGCTCGTTTTTAAATATATTTTAAGAATAATGTAAAATATGGATATTTATTATTACCAGACATTTTATATGGGCCTTTACCCCTGTCAGACTTTCTTAAGGTTGTTTTAAATTAAGGCAAATGACGTTAACTTTCGTAAGACTAATCCGATGGCTCAATCATCTTCCCAGTCAGGGGTATATCGTTATTTGGCGCTACCTCTGAAAGGTCCCCACTTTCAAGTTAGAGAGTATGCAGTACCGGCGTTAGGGTAGGGCGAGCCTGGGCGACCGCCTAGGGGCGCCGGGCTACAAAGGGCGCCGCGACATAAACGGGCGTCTGCCCGTTTATGTCCGGTCTGTTTTGAATTTTATTATAGATCGCAACTTCCAGAAATACAGCTTTACGCCGTCCATACACGGTAGAAATTCCTACCGTACGAACGAAACGCTTTGAGGCTACATTCTTTATCCGCACTGCGAGAGATTGGAACTCACTGCCGGCATCTGTATTTCCTGTGACATACAATGTGGGGGTTTTCAAAGAAAGGGTGAATAGGTATCTTCTAGGCAATCGTGCACCACCGTAGACCGCATTAACGCTCACCAGACTTGATACGGTCAAACGCAAGCCTATTCCACATTAAAAAAAAAACTGTTATCAAATGTATGAATTTCAGTGGCGTAGCTACCCCTAGCTTCCCCCGGTGCGAGCACCGGTCGCACCGGGCATCAAAAGGAAAGGGGCATCAAAGTCGACGATCACTTTGTTTTTTTTTAGACCTTAGACCATTTTAAAGGGCATCAAGTCCGCTAAGCCGCACCGGGCATCAAAAGGAAAGGGGCATCAAAGTCGACGATCACTTTTTTTTAGACCTCAGACCATTTTAAAGGGCATCGAGTCGCCTAACGCCCAATGTTAATAATGTATCTCCTATCTCCAGTTAACGTCAATCTTGTATTGTCCGACATGTCTATCCATTCACTAACCTGCATGCCGTCCTCCATCTCTGTCTATTTCAATCTATGGTTGCAATTTATGGATTAGGATTAATTATTAACATTGGGCGTAAGCCGCATCGAGCAGCAAATACCATAGCAACGCCGCTGCATATCTGCGATCGACAATCTCGCAATCTAGATTAACAAAGTTAACAACTTTGTCAATCAAAAATGACATTGCATAAAACATAGACTTTGAATGCCTAATAAAAGAGTGCCTTATAGAAAGGCTAGAAAAGTGAAATTTTATTTGTTTTTAAAATATATATATTTTTTCACTGTACCTATTCCCTTTTTTGTATGTAATAAAATTTTAGTTAGGGGGCGCCGAAAAAACTTCGCCCAGGGCGCCGGTAGTGCTAAAACCGGCCCTGAGAGTATGCATACAGTCTTAATTACAAATTAGACTATTAATCCTCAAAATTAATAGTCTGGGGCCTTGTGATCTCAGTATATTGAGTTAATATCAAAGATTGTATAAAAATAGTCATAAATATTACAGAGGGGTGGGGACTTGAGCGGGTTATATGGGACTCATGGACCGATAGAGATAGATATCTTTAAGACGTTCCGTTCTCTACTTTCCGCCCTAATTTACAACTAAATGTTGAGTAGCGGAATCAAAATCTGCAAAACACAAATTTGTTACTCTTCGGACTGGGATTGAACCTGCAACCATTGTACTTAAAGTACTTATAGCTAGGCCTATGGCCTCAATAAATAAAATGTAGTAAATTCAAAATAAATGATAGAATTGTAGTAAATTTCTATTTTCTCTGTATTGAATATATATATAAAACATGTATGTTATTGATATATAATTTTTCAACAAGCAGGCATAACTTCTGTTGTCGCTAAAACAACTTGCAATTAGTTTCATGTTTTCGGCTTTCTAATATGCTATAAAAGAAATGATAGAAAAGATTTATGTTAAAAAATATTGAAAGTTTGCTATCTTAATGTGAATATCTTGTTACATTGTCTTGTCTTTACATTTTTTCTTAATATAAAAGTATCTGAGGAATTTTATCAAAAAATATAGCGATTTTATTTTGGCAACATCAGTGTTTTTATTTTAGCGTAAGTGCCAAATTTTTATCTGCAACTATAAACTATATTTATAGTCTGTACCATATTGTTTGTATGATTGATTGATAAATTCTTTACTTATTTGTTGTAAATAATCATTGCGTTTGTAAATATCTTTCTTTGATAAGTAATAATGTCGCACTTATTAGACTTTAATAAGATTTGTCGGGCTTGTTTGTCTGATACGGGCCCTTTAAAAGATTTATTTACATCTTGTTCTGCTGGTGTATTTAAGTATTGCACTTCCGTTGAGGTAAATATGACTATAAAGTGATATTATACATTAGTTTGTTTAATATTTAATGATGAAATATTAAGTTATTCTTCTCTCGAACATTGAAGTTTATCGTATTTATACATTGATCAAATATTTATTGTTCTTATTTACGGTTCTTCTATTGATTTTCTTTGTTCTGTATATATTCAATGAGTAAAATAAAAATTCATGGAACCTTTGATTTGCTAAAGTATTGAATTGAATTGAATTCTTGATATATGACGTTTTGAGGAGCTAAAGTATTTCTAATGTAGTAAAAGCACATTTCTTTTTTGGTATCATCATATCTACTCTACATTTACAGGCTTCAGATTCAGATGCTCTTCCAAAGCTTATTTGTCAAACATGTCTGGATTTGTTGAACAAGTTATATTATTTCAAACAAGTAGTAGTAAGGTCCAATGTTATATTGAAACAACAGTGCAAGTTACAGGTATGTTAATAATAATTATTAATGGTGATAATTTTAAATTCACTTTTACAAATTGTCGTTTTTTTTAGAATTTACAAACAAAAAATGATCAGTCTACAAATGATGGAAATGACATTGTAGAAGTAAATATAACAGAACTTGGTGATGAAGTTAAAATGCATGAAAATACTATGGCCATGGAAAATATAGACAATTCAGATAAAACAGAGAAACCCTCGGCAGATGCTATTCTTATCAGGTAAAAAGGTATAGCTTTATCTTAAAATATCACATCTGTGTGTCATATCACATGAGTTTTTGTTTCTATAACAAGCTAATGATGTATAAAACTATATATAGTTCTTTGGTATCATGAATCCTGGTAGAAAGTGTAAAAAGGAGAGTGCAATTCTCACTGCCTATTCTTCTGTTTGAAGCTGAATAAAATTACTGAGATATAATCCGACTGAGAACCATTTATTATTTATATTTTTAGCTTTACACTATACCTTCTCACATTTGGCTGGTTGAGATCAGTAGGGCTCAGGGGCATATGCATGCAACTGTAATTGTAACAAGTTGCAAGTTCAATTCTTTTTTCATTTTCCTTGCTCAGGTGGCTTTCTGTTAGGCCTCATTGGCCAAGCATGCTGTTGAATTCTGCTATTCAACTTACAATCCCTCCTGAGATCGGAAGTGTCTGTTTGGAAACTCTTTTTTAAAGTAATTACTATACAAAAATATTTTAAAAAAGTAATAAATTTTCATAGTATTGACATTTTTTAAAAATATATTTACTCTACAATATCTATTACAATTTAAACCTTCTGTTCAGTTTATTATTTTTACATTTCCAGCATGCCAGTTGAGCTCAATTTACGTTGTATCAATTATGTTATATGGGGAAGAAATATATTCTTTTACATACTGTATCCTGCTCTCATAGAGCAGAAAAGGCAAATGGAAACTACTGTTAAGACGGATTGTCTTAACAGTAGTACTTATCTTCTTTTGTTGAATGGCGGAACTAAACGCCGCTCTTATTATTGAAATTGAACCCACAACTGTAGTATTTATCAGTCACTTGCTGATACAACCGCGCACATGACTATGTCAACATAAATGAGTTAATTAATATTATAAACAAATAAATCTTTCAGTCAGATATTGCAAAGACGAAGGAGACGAGGTCCCGGAAGACCTCCGAAAGACCCTGATGGTCCAAAGCGAAGACGGGAAAGGATGAAATGTATGAAATGCGGCAAGAGCTTCCAAAAGTATGAGAACTTTGAAGCTCATATGCGAGGACATTTTGGGAAGAAGGTATTTTTTATAGTTGAATTTTTGTCTAATTGAAATATTTACTGTTAGCAAACTAGTGTAAAAGTGGGGTGGATATGGGAGAAATAGACTATAAAAGAAATGGAATTGTTAGTAGAGGCAGATGAGAGAGATTTCTACGTAATTGATTGCAATTATTGCACAATATATCTCACATTTTGTCTCACTTTACAAAACAAGCAAATATTTGTAATTTCCAGCCGGACATAAAGTGCAAGCAGTGCGACAAGACGTTCCTGTCGCTGCGCAGCCTCAGCTCGCACGCGCGCATCCACTCCGCGGTACGCAAGTATCAATGCCCGGCGTGCGGCAAGAGTTTCGCCTACCTCAACGTGCTCAAGAACCACGAGCTGATACACGCCGGCGTTAAACGTCACCACTGCAACATATGCGATGCGAAGTTCGTCCAGCCCTACAATTTGAAGGTTAGAATTTGGTTGGGTCTGTTTTTGGAGTGTGGATTGAGGGAATTTTTTTTAGTTCTTTTTTTAGGTCTACTTTTTAACTTGTTGTGTATTTATTCTTCTTATTTGAAGGTTAGATTTTGTGGGTTTTTGGTAAAGCGTGGATGAGGGTTTTTTTTTTGTAAAAAGATTTAGGTGTAATTCTTTGAAATTTATTTTTGACTCTGATAGCTTGAAAAAATGTTGGTTACATTGAGTAAATGCTTTTCTAGAAAGAAAGGCTTAATTTATTTTGTTATTAACAATATGCTTCAAAGATATTTGATCTACCTATGTTGAATAGGTCTTGAAAATATTGCATAATTTATGATTCCATAATTAAAAATCTGTCAAGTGTAATATCAAGGCAAACAAACATAGTGACAAGATTTTCTGGTTCTTGCTGCAGTTTATTATTTTCTATTTATTTGTAACTTTAAGCCGATATAATATAATTTTGTAATAAATTTCATATAGGTCAACTTTATGTTTTCTTCTTTTAAAACTGTCAAGTATTTATATATTGCTTTTGCTAGCTGCGCTTCTAAGTTGTAGGCTTAGGACCGCCTTGTATACTGTCAAGTTTCTTTGTGAATTATTTGCAAGCATCTTTAATGAATTACTGGTTCATTTATACCACGCCACCTTAAATAGAGCTGTTGGCATATTTCACATATTTTTTGAATACCTGTCTTCTGTGTGAATGCAAATCTCAATTTATGTTATTGTCTTTTGGGATTTCGCCATTTTTAGTCTTATTGGTGGTCATGTTTTTTTTCTGAACATGAGTAAATAACTTTTGATTACCATGAATTATGCATATATTTTTAAAATATTTTTCTATTTTTTCAATATGTATTTGTAAATGTTCTGATGCAGTTCCAGGATTTTCGTAAATGGATAATAAAATTATGTTGATTACATGTTTTATAAATCGAATGTCTTTTTTTTATATAAAAATATGAAACCGCGTTAAATACTTTAAATAAAATAAGTTTGACATAAATCCTTTCATTTTCAATTACTTGACAAAGACTCTCAATCCACTCCTCTGTTTTAAAGGACATTTAATCCTATTGAATGAAGTCTGATTTAAAGTTCAGTATTAAATGCAGCTGTCACACGAACTTTATATAGTCCAAGGTTTGTCATAAAGATACATGGTGGGTAGAAGTAAAAAATATAAATAAATATTTATAACACAAATAATGTGTTTAGTCTAAAAATAAATAAACAAAATAAAAACAATTGTCTTTTCTAATTGTACCTGACTTCAATTGTCATTTTATGTACCTAATAAACTTTTTAAATTTTGAAATGCTGGAAGTATGTAGTTCTACACACCATAGTATAGGATATATGACTATTGATTATTTTTTATATCAATCCGTTCATTGAAAAATTAAATTGCAAATTTAATTTTAAGGTATAAGATACAAAAATAGTCCTGTATCTTAATAGTATTATTAATAAGTCAATAGAAGATGTTGTCTAAAGGCGAGGTTTGGGGTGATCTTCAGTTCAGGTATTGTTTTTATTATTCCTTATGCTGGCTCAATAAGTTTCATAAAGATTTTAAAGGTAAGTGACTTTTATATTATTTTTACTGTGTTGGTGGTGAATCGTTTATTTTTATACGTAATTTAAAGTAGAATATCCTAATTAATATTCTTTTTTTTTTTCGTTGATCTTATTATTATTAATGGTATCATTTGAAAATATAAAAAATAAAACAGTAACATATCTTATTTTATTAATATTATAATTTATATAACCAAGATCTTATTTCTGCTTTGCAAAACCAAGTAAGTAAATGATCGAAACAAGAACCTTAAATATATGCAAAAATGGTAGGATTTCCAAAATCGAACCCGCTACCACCTGCCTATAATTTGCAACTCTTATACAGATGCATCTAGAAACGCACAACAACCAGAAGAACTACAGCTGTTCCCAATGCGGGAAGAAGTTCGCGCAACCCGGCAACCTCAAGATACATCTGATACGACACACCGGGATCAAGAACTACGCGTGCACTATGTGTGATATGAGGTTTTATATAAAGGTATATTGTTTTTTTTAGCTTCACGCCGTATCTAGGGTATACAGTGAGAACTTTGTGTTCAAACCCACCGTTTCTCACTCTCCACCGAATTTTCGAGGCATTGCATGTTGAGTGGGGGAACTCAACGCCGCCCGTTGCCTAATTATCAAAACTTTTGACTTTGATAAAATATAGCAGAAGATAAAGAGAACCTACATTTAAAATCACTCCTGTCTCGTTGATGTTTCTTACTAAGCATGAGAGACAAAATTATTAAAACATAATGGTTTCCCTGTCATTGTCTGATGGCATCCAATGAAGGATTATGAACAAGATGGTCCTAAAAAAGGTAGCTTTTTAAATTTCACACTGTATTTTGCATGAAGAAGGGTATCAATTGCAGCAATTCGTTCCCTGTTGTCCGCCAAATTTTTCAGACATTGTGTGTTGAGTGGCGGAACTAAATGCCGTGTTTTGTCGCGTTACCATACCAGGGAGATTTTATATTAATTTATTTATATTTAATTGTAGGCTGATCTAGTGAAGCACATGAGGTCACATTCCGCTGAAAAGCCCTTCTCGTGTCAACTCTGTGATAAAACATTTAAAAGTAGAAGTTTTCAGGCGATACATATGCGGACGCACACTGGTGAGTATTTTTTTAGGTTGATACTGTATATCTCGCATATAGCAGGGTAGGCAAAGGCTACCAAATGTTAAGACACCCTGTTCCCCTCTGCATGTTGAGTGGCGGAATTCAACGCCGCGTTTCGTGTTGTTGCCAGACTGGGATATATAAAAATAATTCGCACTTGGGGTGGGCACCCCGAGTGGGAATCGAACCTACAACTGTCGTGTTTGCAGTCATACGCTGTGCCGATGCGCCACGGTTGCCTCAAGTGTATTTCTATAATTGTATAATTTTTTTTTAAATATTCTGATGTATGTAATGCTCTTACCCTATAATTACACAGATATGTGTATTTGTATTATTAAAAGCAGTCTGATACAAAGTAAAATAAATTGAAAAAGATCGGTTCCTTAAGGAACTATCGTCTTAGATATGGCTAGCAAAAAAAAGGTTTTTAAAATTAACTGACAAATGATGTTTAAATTTTTATATGATAGGTATATTTAATATATTGCATACATCTATCATGTTCATATCATATTTATTCTCATATTTCAGGCGAAAGACCGTACGCCTGTGATCTGTGCCCGAAGAAATTCATGGCAAGAAAAGACTTGAGGAACCACAGAATGATACACACTGGAGAGAAACCGCATAAATGTCAACTTTGCAACCAAGCGTTTATACAAAAGTGTGCTTTGAACAGACATATGAAAGGGCACGGGAAAACTAATGAAGATCAAAATCTTATAAGAGCTCCTTTACCTTTAAATAACACTCCGCCATTACCCGTTGCGTATGCACAGTGGCATAATTGAAAGGACCCTAAATTTATTAATTGAATTAATTAATAATTGAGGCTGACGTGGCGTGTCACAAAAACATGACGATTTTGGGTTCGATTCCCACTCGAGAGAACTAATTACTTTATAATTTCATTTCCTCGCTCTGGTAAATCAGGCAAAGCACGACGTTTATTTCCGCCCCTCAACACGCAATGCCTACAGAATTAGGTGGAAAGTGAGGGATGGAAGTGTCCTAACACTAGGTTCCCTCTGCCTACCCTACTAAGTGCGGGATACAACATTAAGATAATATGGAGTGGAGTGGATATGGCCGTCTCGACGCCGTATTTTGTTTTACCACTGCAATATCATATTGGAAAAATTAAAATATATTATGAATACACAACCATTCGGTGATGTCAAACTTTGTACAATTGAACCATGGTGTAGTATTAAATATATTTTTTATTAATATTATTGTTCATTATTTTAATATCAAATATTGGTATTGAATATGTTAAAGTTTTTACATTTGCGAGATTTGAAATCATAAGTAGTAAAATTGACTTTTCTATTGCTTTGTAATTTTTTTATCAATAAAAATATTGTATGTACTATTAGATACTGTTTAAATATAACTGTAAAGTAAATAGTAGAGAAAAATAAAATATCAATCTAAATAATTCATAATAATAAAGAAATATACAATATCAGGGAAATAGATCACTATATTTATTTTTTACTTTGTAAAAAATATAATTTATTAATATTACACTTTATATTTTAACGTAATTTATAAAAATAATGAATGGCACCTTTTTTGTAGATGAAATAAACAGTTGTCTTTCCTGTTTAATACAAATTTTTAACAATAAAAAAAATAAGGAATCATAAAACTATATGTTGTAGTCATAGAAGTTTAAAAAAATACATATAAATTTTATTTACTTTATTTCGAATAATATATGTGTATAGTTATATAAAAGAAATAAATCATCCATTTTCACTCATGTAGTACATATTGTTAGTAAAGTTATAAAACATATTGTACAAACGTTAAATATATAAATTGATTATCTCTTCGTATGTAAAATGCTATACTTCTTTAACTTTTAGTTTCTTTTACAGTAGGATTTTGTAGTTCGTATATATAACTAGCGAAATCCTAAATAAATATAACAAACACTAAAGAAGTATAGCTTTATTTATAAACATGTTAACTAATTAAAATGTCCGTCTGTCTCTATCAGTACAATTCTTACTGGTTAAAAATGTAAAATAAAGCCTACTATTAATATTATGTATATTTTATTTAGCTTCACGCGCGTAGCAGCATTGCCAGAGAACCTGGAAACCTAGCGTGAAAACACCTTGTTCCTATTAAATCACTATCGTTCCCAACTTTCCGCTGAAGTCTAGGCATTGCGTGTTGAGTGGCAGAACTCAACGCCGCGCTTTGTCACTTTACTAGAGTGAGGAAATGCAAATATTAAATATTTCAATCCGGCAAGTGGGAATCAAACCTACAACCGTCCCGTTTACCATCGAAGAATTTATATAAGTATTTAATACAATAGTTAATATAAAATTAACGCAGTTAATCATAAATAAATCATAGTAATGCTAATGATTCAAACAATAAGCTTATGAATAAAAACACATTTAAATTTGCATATTTTTTTTATTTACCAATTTAACTTCTCGTTATTAAAACTTTCACACAGTCCTATCAAACAAAAGGCTTATTAGGCTATATATTTTTTTATTGTTTTTCTATTAATTCATGTAGGTATTAAAACTAACCAATACAAGGATTGGCAAAAGGAACCTTTAACCTAGTGTTAGAGCATTGGCTCTCAACCAATTTCCTTGAGTGGAAACCGAACCCACAACCCATCGCGTTTACAGTCACACGTTTTCGGCACGATACTACGCCACAACTGGCCTCAAAACAATAAATAATAAGCGAATAATCTCAACTGAGTAATGCCGGCGCTCTGTCATGGACCTTCATATGTCTTGTCAAAGTGCCGCGTTGAGCAAAACTATGTTCACAAATTGAACATTTATGCGGTTTCTCCCCCGTGTGGATCCTAAGATGGTCATTTAAACGCCTTTTAGATATAAAACTTTTAGAACAAAAATTACACATGTAAGGCCTTTCGCCCGAATGAATCCTTTGATGTTCAACAAACGAAGATCGAGTCGAAAATGATTTATCACAAATGTCACACTTAAAAAACTTTTTTCCTTCGTGATTCAACAAATGCTTGGCCAAATTATATTTATCTGTAAATGGGTAGCTGCATATTTGACATATGAATCTTCTATCGGTGTGACATCGTGTCACGTGTGACATTAGTATTTTTTTTGTGTAGAACTTTTTGCCGCAGTGTTCGCATGTGTACGTTCGTTCTCGGTTTTCTTTGTGTGTTTCCAGATGAGCCTGGAATTAAATTAATTTATGAATTACCATGTTATTTTTGTTGTCTTAATACATTATGTTTTCTGATTGTGGTATCCAAGGCCACGAAATATAACTTTAAAATTAGTTTCGTTTTAAAAAAAGCATTTATAAACAACTTACTTTCAATATACAGCTGGTAGAACATCCCTTCCCACATACATTACATATAAACTGATGTCTCTCTACATGCAATTTTTCATGAACTTTCAATGTTTCCCTACTTTTAACTATTTTCCCACAAGTGCGGCATTTAACCACGCTGAGCCTGACCCGAGTGTGCCAAGTTGCATGATGTCTCCGGAAACCACTTAGTGTAACAAATGTTTTGTTACATGGTGTGCATTTAAGTGAAGTCTAAAATATAAATCATTTTATTATCGAAGTGCTATTATAATAGGAACTATTAGAATAGAAAGATGTTTCAGAACACTTTAAAACAGGACTTAAACTATGTCGAAAATTCTCTATGTTGTGATGTTAATTATGTTAACATTATTTCACTTTTGGGTTTTTTACTAAATTCTAATTCAAAATATTTCTTATTCTAAAAGAGCTTATATAATACGTATTGTAAGCATTTTTGAATCATCAAATGAACATACAAAAAAATATATATTGTAACCAGCTTCACGCTGTATACCGCACACAGCAGGCAGGGTAGGCAGAGGGAACCGAGTGTTAGGACACCCCGCACCCCACTTTCTGCCGAATTTTGGAGGCATTGCGTGTTGAGTGGCAGAACTCAACGCCGCGCTTTGCGTCGACACCAAAGCGAAGAAATGGAAATATAAACATAAATAAATATTTCACTTCCTTGAGTGGGAATCGAACCCACAACCGTCACGTTACAGTCACACCCTTGTGCCGCTGCGCCACGACAGCTTCATACATTATAACTATAAGAGAAAACTATTTCAGAATAGTATATAAGTCAAATGCTCTAACCAGATTAATTGTGTATATTTTACTATTATACACATTTTTAAAACAAGAAATTTCAAGCATTTTTCTAGTAGTCTTCATGTGAAAATGGGCTGTAATATTTCTTTTTTTTATGTTTTACTTTTATCGGAATTAGAAATAAGTAAGTTTAAGTTAATTAGTTAAATCACCTACAACAAATTTTCAGTTGTTGAGACTATAAAATTTTTGCAGTGTTAGAAATGTCAGGTTTACAAAAATGTACAATACTAAAATATAAGCAATTGATCTGGTTAAAGAATTTATTTTAAAACTAAAAAAATATAATAATACAATGTCATTATAGAATATATTATTAAAGTTATATATTCATAAATTAGACATACTCCTTTACTTTGGTGTATTAACTTATGAACTTCAAATCTTTCCTTTAAGACAAATCCTTTATTGCACAATTCACATGTGATTTTTTTCTTCCTTTTAATACTTTTTTCTTTTAATCTGAAAGGTAAAGATTTTTTTTTTTTTCACTTTATTCCTTAGTATATAATATAGTAGGAGATTTTAAGTGGTGGATCTAAAGATCACAGTGCTTTTTATTACCAGAAACAATAGAGTAAAATTGTTTAATATTATTCAATGGCACATTGGGGCACAATTGTTAAAGAAAAAAATATCTGAATAATAAATGTATGCTAGATATTAAAATATACTACAGAAGTTCATAACTAGGCAAAAAATACCTTTTGCCAATTTTCTTTCTCTTAACTATTGCTGGCAGTTCATCTACAAATGTTGGACTGTGCAAGTCTGAAATATAATTTATTGTAAAATTATTTATTTATAAGGCTCTTCAATCAGTGGTATAACTATAGAGTGGTCGGATCATTCAACAGAACAAAGAAAACAATACTTTTGACTTGGCAAAATGAATTATTTTCATCTGCTGCTTCAAAAAAAGCATGGAATTAAGTTTTGGCACATAACACATGTCTTGAAAATATGGTGGTCCCTGCAGAACAGAATGTCTTAATACTAGCTTCTCTCAGCTTAACCTGCTCTATGCAGGATACAGCATGCATGCAGCAGCATTAAGACTTATTCAGAGAAGAGACCCTGATTGACTATAAAATCACAATATCTAGATATACTTTAAATATCACAGATCCCCAGAGTGGATGTATGAAGAAGTTGATGATAGTGGACAAGGCAAAAGAAGAAAGAGACTTAGAGCTGTATCATGTGGCTTATCTTTAGTTGATTGATTTGAATTAATACTTTATTATTTATTAAAATTATTTTTATCTTACACAAACATAATATTTACCATTGTTATAATTATCTTCATATTCTTCTTTTACACCAACATTATGAATATCTTTGGAGTCATGAGAAAAATCATGTTGTGCACTACTAAATGACCAGTCTTTCAAGTTGTGACTATTTGATGAAATATCTTGCGTTACTATCTTTTCATTTTCCGATTTAATATTGTGGTTCATTAGTGTTTTATGTGATTGAAGACATGTTCTTTTAAAATCCGATAGTTTAAAAAGTAAATCATAGCAACTATTGCATAGTGCTAGTGGTAATAACTCGTCTTTTACTATCTGAAATTAATTTTATTAATATTTTTATATATCAAAAATATCTTTAGTAAATAATTTCATATAATTAAAAAAGCCGCTACCTCTATAGAAGTGCAAAACCAATACACGTCCGGCGAAACGTTTTCAAATAAAATATATTTGAGCGAATCAATTGTACTTAGACAGGCTCGACATAAATTATGAAATTCTGTCATATTATATATTTCTATCGAAGATTTTATCACAAACAACGAGGGGAGTAATTATTTAGTAGATTCTTGTTTACATAAAATACGATCGCATTATTTTTGTTTTGACAAAGCGGAAACCACAGACTAATAAGTAAAAATAAAGAATATTGAATTGAAGTGCAGATGAGCAATGTTGCAACCATTAGTCAAAAATAAATTTCTAACACTAGTAACACCGTAGTTGGAAATAGTAACCGTAAAATAGGATGGATAGAAACATTTGTATACTTAAAATTTTATTTTTACATTGCTACCGGCTTTAAATATATAAGTAATGTATATAAAAGTATGACTTAATACTGGTTTTATATTTACACAATGGTAAAATCAACTTCACGCTGTATCCCGCACAATGCAGGGTAGGCAGAAGGAACCTAGTGTAAAGACACTCTGTTGCCGGAGTTCACTTTCCGCCGAATCCTGGGTGCATTGCGTGTTGAGTGGCGGCACTCAGAGCCACGCTTTGTTTCGAAACCAGCGCGAAGAAATGGAAATACATGGACGGATCGAACTCACAACCAGTCGCCTTTACAGTAACACTTTTTGCCCCCGCGCCGCGACTTGTCTCTGGACACAATGGTAAAAAATGTTTTATAATAATATAAAATATAAATAATTTCATTACGCCATATTGGGTGACTATTTAGGTGGTTGGCTTCGTCGGAGTATTTATTTGCCTACTTCACTCTGTCGCATATCTATTCACCTCAAATTATACAAAATTGCACATATACTTCCTAATTATTTTTTTCATCACTAATTGGTTCGACGTGCCCGAACCAACTAAGCGCGTTCTTCTTCAGTCTCACAAATGCCACAAATTTCGAAAGTATCTCTTCAGCCTTTTGTTAAATACATACTTTTTCTTAATTCAGATGAAAAAGTAAAATGTAATTTATGGAGGATTAAACCTTAATATTTTATTTTATTTAGTTATAAGTAACACATATTGGAATAATGAAACAACTTTTAACAATATCGAAATTTTATTTCAATGTAAATATATTATAATATTGTAATAAACCAATCTCATTTTTATGAAAATATTTCAGAGAACAATTAAAATACTGCTCATTCTTAAGTTAAACTTGGAATGTATCATCACCACCACCCATAAAATATAAAAAATATATTTAAAATGTCAATTGTTTATAAAAACAAAAAAATATGATTTATAAATCTTAATCTCGGTTCAAAATGTTAATATATTACAACGTGACTGGCAAACAAAGTATTGCACGTATTAAGTAGGTTACATACATATAAAAAAGATTTGATAAAAAAAACATAATGTTCTTGATCAATATTGTAAGCAAGTGTATTTTTTAATATTTCAAAGTAATTATTCGTGCATATATTTATTAAAATGTAGTTTAACAACTTAAAAAGGAATTGTTTAAAATTATTTATTTTTTAAAATCTCAAATGCGTGAATACTTTAAAAAGAAGAACACTTTAAAAATATAATATTCCTTATTTCATATTATAAAAACAAAACGAATTATCCTTAACATTCATTACTTATGTCAGTATCAACGTGAAAGACCTAAGGGCTAAGGCACCATCCAAATAGGGATTATATTATAAAAAATATATAAATAAAAATATAGATAAAAAATAACATTTTTTACAATTTTCCACGCATCAAAGGTTTTAAATAGCTGTGGAAGCTTTTATTAACCGGTTCGGCATTAAGAGGACTTTTCATTGCTTCCTCCATTAGACGCTCGTATGCGTTACCGTCATAAGCACCTAATGTTGAATTTAAAATCTGTAACAAAATTCATAATAATAATATAATACTTAAAAAATGCATTCTTTTTTTTGGGTTTCACGCTACATAGCAGGTAGGCAGAGTGAACGTCGGTGCCTAGTGTTGAGACATTCCGTTCTCCATTTTTCGCTGAATTGTCGAAATACTGCGTAGTGAGCGACGGAGCTCAACGCCGCGATTTGTTTCATTAGCAGAGCCAGGAAATGAAAATACATATTAAATATTTTACTCCCGCGAGTGGCAATCGAACCCACAATCGTTGCGTTTACCGTAACATGCTTGTTCCCCTGCGCTACGACATCCTCAATTTTGTTTATTTAATATGATAATAAAAAATGATTTACCTCATCTCTAATGTCAAAAGCGTCGACTAAACCTACTGCATTTGGTCTTAGCTTTATCATTAAATCTTCATACCATCCTTGCAATTGTTCTATGTTTTTTTCAGATATTGATGTGAACTGGTACAAAAAAAATACAGTTACGTAACATAATTTGCAATATTTTGTAGTGAAAATATTAATAAGTGTAAGTATATGGACATCTGTATATGAAAACAACTTCGTTTCTAATATATCTGAATATATATTATATAGGTACAAAAGGCCAGTTTAGAGGTTTTTGAACTCGTGACAACTATATATAAATAAAACTTACTCTCAGCAAATCCCCAATATATTGTAAAGCCCAGTATACAATATATAAATCAACTAATTGTAATAAAACAGTGCGTAGTTCTGGCGAAACATTTTTGATCTGGTTCTCAGTTTCTTTGTAGTACGACGAAAGTAGAATAGCACGACAGTGGGCCTGGAAAAGAAAATATAATTTAAGTTATATTTAATGTTTGAATCCAGAATTTGGCGGAATGTGGGGAACGGAGTGTCTTCTAACACTAGATTCCCTCTGCCTACCCAGCTGTGTGAGGGATGCAACGTGAAGCGGATTTATTTAGTTATGTTGTTAGCAACTGTTGGGATTTCTTTATAAGTTTCCGCTGCCCAAACATGTTTGCTTATTATTATCGTTTGGCAAGAAAGAATTACTATTTATTAAATATTTAATTTTTACCGTTAATCTCGGAGACATTAAGTATTGAATCTAATATCAAACAAGTGGAGAAATTAAAAGAAGAAAACAAAATAATTTAATAAGAGTTCTTTCAGTCCTAAACTTTAAATCCAAGAAGCGGCTGCTTATTGAGTGTATATATGGCCGTTTATAAAATAAAATATGTGTTTAAATTAAGTGGTTTTTTTTTAAATGAAAAAATCAAACCAAATTGAGAAAATAAATATTTTTTTTTAAATAAAAATATTATGTGTAATAATAAATACCTTACTTTAATTAGTCCGATTACATTGTCAAATGAATAAACATGCGAATTAAACAAATTAATTGAATATATCGTATCATTACATTTTAAATGTGTAAATGAATTGTAATTAATTACAATAAATAATTAGATTACAGAAACCACCGCGTAGCACATTCGCGTAGCGAATGTAAAGTGCAGCGTTAAGTTCTGCCACTCACCACGCAATGTCTCAAATTTGTACGTAAAGATTAGGGTCTTGGACACTAGATTTCCTAGTTATCCATCTTGCTATGCAGGAAAAACGTATACCCGTATAAAAATGAAATTACCTCAGACGCGGATGCTAGTTGCACTGAAGTCATGTTCCACGCGTCCTCATACGACAAGCCGTTGTTTTGACGTTTCTCTATTTGAGCGACGCACAGGCCGATTTTTCTACAAAATATAAAATCAAATATTAATAAAAAAAACCTTTTCAAAACAAACTTTCCAAATGTAATAAAAAAACAATTTCAAAATAAACTTTCTAGATATTTTTCATTGTGTATTGTATTTTAGAAATTAAGCCCTTAAACAGCGGAGTTCATTATGGATTAGCAACAACATTGATTATATGTTGTCATTGTCATCAGAGCTGAAGTCATGATCCAAATTTCAGCTCAATCGGACCCTGGGAATTGGATCAAATTGAGTTTGGAGGATTTCATACATACAAAGACTACAAGTCAAATAAAAGCTTTTTATAGTAGTGTAGGGACTATGTATGCGTAGGCGTGATGTAATAATGTGAATAAGTATTTAGTGGCGCCAGTCCGCCGTAAGCCATGTAGAGAGACACACGTGTTACATTATAATATAGATATACCCATGAGCTAAGTGGTTTTATTCAACACATGATGTGAGGTCCCCACAGTAGCCTATAGGCTGAATGGATTTTTTTTTCTCGAGTGGGGATCGAACTCACGACCATCGCGTTGCAGTCACACCCTTATGCCGCTTCGCCACGACGCGACGGCTTCTGGCCTCTCTACATATATTGATGTAAATTGCAAGTTCAAGTATTCAATGGTATAAATAACAGTGATGATTACATCTAATTGTTATAGAAAAAATTATAACTGTTTCAGAACAGAAAACGAGTATTACATATGGTATATCTACAAATCTGCGTAATGTCAAGGTTCACCTATTGTAAAATTAGAATCAACTCTATTAAGTCTGACGTCAAGAGACAACGACAAGAGAGAATTCAATCGTAGATTCAATTTACACTCAAAGAAATGTTCAAATATAAAATATTTCCGTTATCCTGGGTCTTATACACAAAACTCAGCTTCGCCCGCTTAATTTACTTTACCCAAAAATAATATAAAAATAAATTGTTGGTTATGAGTTATTTTTATCTATGATCAATTTTATACTGAAATAAACATCCATCTTTACAAACTTTTATATTTATAATATCACTAAGATAAGTAAAATACTTATACACTTAGATTCTATATATTTTTTTGTTGTAGTTATTTAAATTTATATTTCCATATCTTTGTTTTGGTGTCGAGGCAAAGTGCGGCGTTGAGTTCCGCCTCTCAAAACGCCATGCCTCTGCAATTCGGCGAAAAGTGGGGAACAGAGGGTCTTAACACTAGGTTCCCTCTGGCTAGTTGCCTACCCTGCTGTGTGCGGTTAGAGCGTGAAGCTGATTCTAATCTATTAATGTGTAACCAAGTATACAATATATATAGGGCAGATCGCTTCACCCGAACCGCGTGCAAAGTAGGCCCGCGACTCAAGGGGACGACCTGTACCCCTCAAAAATACGTTCGCCCTATTTTAGGACATTGCCCAGTATTAAGTGGGCCCAATAATTTCCTTACTCAATAGATTGAGGCACGATTTGCTTACTGGCGGTTTTTGTTAATATGAAATTGTATGAACGAAACGATAGCGCGAGTCAGAAACGTATAACGCCATCTCTTGGTGATGTTTGAAAGGTTTACTTGAAATTATAATTTTTTTTTTCAATATATTACATAATTAAAGGGCGATTACAGTCCTAGTGCACTACGTGTAGGGTGTAAGATTTTCATTTATTCATTTCATTTCATTATCATATTTACGGTAGAAATACGTGTTTTTATATAGATACAAAAATGGTAAATAAAAATAAACTTAAACGTTAAAAAAAATACCTTTTATTGTTTGAAAAATTAACATTGCACCGGCTTGTACGATATCTGTGTGATATCTTAGCTTCGACAATAAACAATGTTATTAATTAACATATTGCAGATATTTAAAAGAATGAGTTATTTCGATCCTTATTTGTTTCAATATAATAAGTATAATAAAATCCCGTTTAAAATTTTTAGCAAAATTTTTACTGCTTTCTTTTACAATTTATATTAAATGTAACCAGAACAATAAAATAAATAAAAAAATATATATTAAAATCATGGCGTTCACACAGTAGCAACTCTCTGGTGGCTCATTACCGACAACACTAGTGAAGGTATAGACCTTCACTAGTGTTGTCGGCCACCTTACCTAAGAACAGCACTAGTAATAGGTACATGTGACAATAAATAAAAAATCAGTAATCACCCAGCAGCAACTCTCTGGAAGCCCATGACTATGCCCTCGATAGTGTCGTCCCACGGCGGGGAGCGCCGCCCAGCGCCCACCTCGCCCAGGTACTGCACGGTGGGTGTCAGCGGGTTACCTGCGGCGGCTTGTTGCCACGCCTTCACTAGATACCTGTTCAAAATAAATAATTACTATATTTTTATATATTGACGTATTTTGTATGCTTTGGCGTACGTAGTGACATACGTCTCTTTTCTTTATTTTTTTCTTAACATTATGTTTATTCTTACTCTGATAAAAACGATAAGCTTTCCTTGGCTACCCTAGTACAGACGGCATACAGACCTGGCAGTCTGCAGCAGCATGACGGTGTTCTCCCCCTCGTAGGTACAGGCGGCGGTGACCAGCCCGTACGTGAGCGGCAGGTTGGAGGACAGCATGTACCCGTGCCCGCCGCACGCCAGCCGCGCGCGCTCCACGCACTGCGCCGCGTCCGCCGTGCTCACCGCCTTCAGGCAGCACGATAGCGCGTGGAGCTACGGCACATGTTTCATAAGTTAGCGACCCAACCCCACAGACCGATGCTGGTTTTGAAATGGGTAAATTTAAAGTAACGTAAGTGGCTTTGGCGGCAAAACAGAAAACGACACCACGAGTATGTATGGCCAGGAGGTATAGCCAGTTTTTGTGAAAAGAATACATGCATATTAATGAGAATTTTCCTTTAATTAAGAAGTTTATCATCTTTTTCCCCGTGAGAAATATAATGAAGATTTTAATTTCGTTGAAAATTTTATTGAGTATCTAACTCAACTCCGCGCCTGGTCGTGTTATCAGAGCAAGGAAATAAAAATATCTAATATTTCTTTTCCCCGAATCGGAATGGAACGAGAGCGAGAAACTAAGAAATACATAAAACATATACAACATCAATTACCTCAGGCAATCTCTCCATATCGCCGGCTTCTAATTCAGCAGTAACATTGTTATACATCAACCAGAGCCAGTTAGCGCTCATGCGGAACGCGTGTACCGACGCTATGCCGATCAGCAGTTTGTCCTGCTGTGTGAGATAGTCCAGGATTTGAGGTTCTGGTTCACTATATGGATATATAATAATATAAATTAATTATTAGAGAAAGGTGTATTGCTGCCGAACATAATTAACAGACCCTTCTCTGCATTTATAAATTGTCAACATAGGCTCCACGCAGTAGGTACACAATGCTGTGCTAGGATTAATGCTGTTATACGACAGCGAGGGAAGTGGGCTGTAGAGGTGCGATCCGTTAAACACAGATAAAATTTTAAAAAAACTTACTTAGGCTTAGGCTGCGACTGTCTCCTAATGGCCGAATATCTAGTAGCTATCGTGACAGCTTTTGCCATATAATTGCACATGTCGTTGACCAACATCACGCGTACGAACATCATTGTGCCGTACGCCAGTTTTGAACTTGGCGCGTTTACGTATGTGCCGTCCTATTGGAGGATTAATATTAAGTTAGTAATAAGGCATAGTAGTATTGCCACAGTAGGGAACTGCAAGTAGAGTAGTGTTAATATACGTAGGAATAGAACCGCTTTAACAGTAATAGTATCAAATTTTATCCAGAGGTCCAACAATAATTAGTCAGGTAAAAATAGGGCTATTCTATATTGTAATTGTAATGGTAAATGTTTCTTAAAATGAGCTTTCATCTATTTCAGATATTTAAAAGAAAGAATTATATTTATATTTTGAATTGCAGTTGTAAGAGTGTAGTAGTCGGTCTCAAATTTGCTGTGTTTACTTTTCATGCAAAGGCTCAATAATTATACAATTCTTAGTATGTTAACATTTTTTGATAATTAACAAAACTCACCTCCAACACTTTGGAATTCTTCATCAACATATAATCTCTTGGTATCCTAACTTTGTCGAAGCCTAGAAAACCATTATTTGTGCCATTCATGCCAAGCTTGGCCCCAATTTCACCAACTTTGATGCCAGGTAGTGGCATGTGGGTTTCTTCGTCACGAAGTTGTACGATGAAGGGGTGAATGCCATGGCATTTCCCTTTCGTATATAGTTGTGCCATAATGATACAGTAATTTGCAGTATGGGCCACTATTGAGAAAAAATATTTTATACAATAATTTATTGCAAATGACTAAATGTATTATTTATTATTATTATTATTTACCTACTATGAATAATCAGCCGTTTAAATGCCAAAAAAAAAATTGAATTATTTCTCAATGTTATTTATAAAAAAAATTATTGAGAATATTTTGTAATTCTAGAAAAAGAAAAGAAACGATATTAAGCCAATCTAGTAAAACTAATAAGTCCTTGTTTCAGACAACAAAGGTAAACGAACAATTAGCATTAACTTGATACATCAAATGTTGTTTTCCTTATATTAGACACTAGCGGACCCGGACGCGGCTACGCCTGCTTGAACTATAAGAATATTTTCGCGTCGGTCATACTCAGACTATGCCGCCCGAAGGCTAGGTCATTTGGAATCAGTGGCATCTCCTTAATTATTTATTAGTATGTTATACAGTAAACTATAATTTCAATCTAGATAAAATGCTAAAAGTGACTATAACATTTATTTTCATGAGGATGAATATCAAAATGCCGCGGTAACCGTTGCGTAGCGACGCGACGGTTGTTATTAACATGGCAGAATAAATTGCATGTCAAATTAGAAACTACTTTAAAATATATTAGTTTATATGTGTAATGTAATGTTATATAGCCTATAGCACTTCTGATGAATGCAGCTTTCATACAAAACAAAAACAAAGTAAATCGAAACAGTAGATCCAGAGATCTTAGCGTTCAAACAAACAAATAAACAAACAAACAAACTCTTCCGCTTTATTATATTAGTATAGATAGATAGTATAGATTAAAATTTTGAGTTAAGAATAATGCAAAATTATATATATACATTTTATTTTTAATTGCTAAATATGTACCTTTAGCCATATTAAACGTTTTGATCAAAGTCCAGAGATAGATCTATTAACTACAGGTGCAGTATGTGATTTAAAACAAGACAAAATACTTAAAAGATAATCACTATTATTATTATTATTGTAAAAAGTATTGTAGCCATTGTGACGGCATAGACTATGTAATACTATAAACGCGATAATAGTTTTTTCGATTCTTAATCGAAGACAAAGAGCGGTGTTAAGTTTCGCCACTTAACAACGTCTCTCAAATTTGGGTGGAAATTAAATATTTCGTTTTAATTATATGATTTATTATAAAGATATAATAATAAGAATATTATATTTTGCGAAAATTAAAACAAAAAACTTTAAAATTAAAGTTTTTGTTAAATTATTAAAATATAATGTGTGGTAAAAAGTCTGCATCAAGTATGTTGCAAATTATATGGAACATTAACATTTATACGTCACTTGCTATCTCAGTGATGACCTGCAAGCCCCCTTTGAAGTCATTCCCTTTTATTTATGTATCATACCACGTTCACAATCAAATGAAATAATTGCTTTCAATTAGGTTACTTTGATAATGTGACTGTAAACGCGACTGGTTGTAGGTTCAATTCCCACTCGAGGAAATTAAATATTTATTTAAATTCATATTTTCATTTCTTCGCTCTGGTGTCAAGGCAAAGCGCGGCTTTGAGCTACGCAACTCAACACGTAATGACACAACACTCCAGAATTCGACGAAAAGTGGGGAACGGAGACTCTTAACACTAGGCTAACAAGTGTAGGCAGAGTGAACCGGGAAACTTTGTGATAAGACATTCCGTTGCCATTACAACACCTCGCTTTCCCACATTCTGCCTAATTCTCGAGGCATCGCGAGTTGAGCAATTTGCCTTGTTACCAGAGCGAGAAAAATAAAATATTACATATTAATTATTTAAAATGAAATGAAAATATGAGTTATTTATTTAGTATTTAAGGAAAAAGAGATTTAATTGTCAAGGCATTCCGTTTAATAGTGATAATTGTAATTATTATTTAATTTTGTATTGTAGGTACTTTAATTATTTGATATTTTCTTTTTAATAGTATTCTTATCTAAATAGTGAATGTTAATGCGTTGTGACACCATTTCCTTATGTGCGATATTGGAGTACCTACGCTATGAATATGCTAAAAAACATAAATAAGGCCCGTGCTTATAAATTGCTGAACAAAATAATAACGATTAAAACGGCATCTCAAGATCGTTCTCACGGTTGAAACCGGTGTATATATACGGAATTAAATGCTTAGTGAATGTGAAAGTTTACGTTAGTTAACTTTCACGTCATCACATATTCCGTCTTTCGCATATTATCTCGGAGTCTTAGCTCAGTGGCACAAGCTTGTAATTGTAACCACGATGGCTGTAGGTTCGATTTCCACTCGAAGAAACGAAATATTTAATATTTACATTTGCTCTAGAAATTAAGCACAATGCGGCGTTGAGTTCTGCCACTAAACATACAATGCCTAAAAAATTTGGCGAAAATGGGGAAACGGAGACTCTTAACACTAAGTTTTCTTTGCCTACGCCGCTATGATACAATGCGAAACCAAAAAATATATAGTCCGGACGAGACAATTTACAGTTTTGCCAAAATGAATTGATTGATATTTTTATATAATCATTGATTAAATCGGCTTTAGAACCTCAAGCCATTGTAAATACTGTGTAATGCCAATTAAGAAAAGATCGCCATAATGACTCAGCAATTACCTACACTAATGCTACGTTTTATTTAAGTGCTAAACACAGCGTAATTACGGTCGTTCATGTTTTTTTTAACTATTCCTTGATATAAACTAAAAAGGTGGAACCCATGTCGTATCGACCTGGAAACACTACAACAGATAGGCGTAGAAAGAATTTCTTACAGAATTTCACAGCAGTGGAGTGTCATACAAATATCCATTACCAAATCAGACGAGATTTTTTTTTAAATATAACCATCTCCCTCCCTCTCTATCCCTCGCATATATAAAATATACTAGATAAAAGTTTATTAAGTATAATATCAAGGAACAACTTCACATTTATATAAATTTCGTTTCGGTTGTGAATTTTCGAATTTAAGCGTAATATAAATTTTTATTAAAAATTACTTTAATTTTAAAATTATTTTTTAGCAAAAACTTGAACTAAAAACATTGTAAACTTATATTTTCAAGCATCTCACGTATCTCACGAGAATTCCGTTAACCTTTGAGCGGCCATGACAGTCGACTTTGTTGTAAGTAGTTAGAAACAATGTAAATATTCTCTATTGTTCATACATGCGAGTCATATTCATATTATATTTTATTATTTTTCCATATAATTAGTCCGTAAAGCCTAAGCTGTGCTCTACATTAGTGTGAGTGTAACGTCGCCCGTTAAACGCGGCGAATCTTTTGCTTAATTTAAACCTATTTATACAGCTTTTGGACAAATGGCTTACACTTCTTATATTGATAGAAGCGTCATATTTATAATTCTGCATCATTTATTTTTATGTTCGACTTACAAAAAAATTAAATAAAATTGGCACGATCTCTATACAATTTCGAAAAAATATATGTGACTGACCAGTAAATCAGAAATATAAAAATGCTGGATATAAAAGCTGTTCTCGATGATATAACGGAACAATTATAGTATAATCACAAAAAAATCTAATAATAATAGAAAAATAGTATTGATTTGTTTTGCTCTATAATAGTTTTATCTACATTTTATCCTAATCGAGTGATAATACTTAATAGATAATATTTAAACATTCTAGAAAATGTGTTCTAGAAATTTAACGTGATACATAAGAAAGTAAACTTATAGAATTTTGTACAACAATTACTTTAATACGCAACAAAATGAAAAGTAATTATTAAGAAAATCGCATCACACGAAAAAAAAACGAATTTAAAATCTATCTATACTAATATAATAAAGCGGAAGAGTTTGTTTGCTTGTTTGTTTGTTTGAACGCTAAGATCTCTGGATCTACTGGTCCGATTTACATTGTTTTTGTTTTGTATAAAAACTGCTTTCTTCAGAAGTGCTATAGGCTATATAACATTACATTACACATGTAAACTAATATATTTTAAAGTACTTTCTAATTTGACATGCAATTTATTCTGCCATGTTAATAACAACCGTCGCGTCGCTACGC
>DWNA01000265.1:0-28335 GCA_018249835.1 Heliconius besckei | reverse complement strand
AATAACGAAGTTTCATACAAATTTTCAACCCCAAAAACAACCCCTTAGAAGT
Source organism: Heliconius besckei (assembly GCA_018249835.1). Classification (NCBI taxonomy): domain Eukaryota; kingdom Metazoa; phylum Arthropoda; class Insecta; order Lepidoptera; family Nymphalidae; genus Heliconius; species Heliconius besckei. Next base: position 28,283 of record DWNA01000265.1, on the reverse strand, counting down.
CGAATATTGCAAATTCCCGTCTTAGCGAGCACCTACGTCCCATAAATAACTCCTATGCAAAATTTGAGATTCCTAAGCACATGTAGTTTCTTAGATTTCGTGATGAGTGAATGACTTTTCGATTTTATATATATAGATTAGTAATAACATTTTGCAGGCAAAAAATAATTAATTATAGTAAATTAAATAAGCATAAGAGATTAACATAAAAAAATAAATCCTAAATATATATTAAAATAAACCCAAACTCTTTAGAATGTTTAAGTATTGGGCTAAGTATATTTGACGTGTTAAATTTAACGAATTATCATATTTCAGTAATGGGTCTTACAGTAGACTTAGAGAAGAAATGCTTATACTGGCTAGTTAGAAGTTACGACGGCTCGGAATTGCATCGTGCTCGAACTGCCGACCAGATTACTGTTGGAACGAACGAGGTAGGAGGACTAGGCTCTTTATTTCTAGTTTTGAGTGCTATCTAAAAAAAATAAGATATTAAATCTTTTTTCAGCTTCACGGTTATTATTTCTTATTATATAGCAGTGTAAGACAGAGTTATAACAAGTAAATACACTACTAAGTATCATCTATCTTAAAATGTATTTTATCATGGTCCCATACCTAAACATAAAATTATTGAAGACAGCCTATTTATATTAATAGAGGTTGTAAGTTCGATTCCCACTCGAAGAAATTTTTTTTTAAAATATTTTTATTTCCTCGCTCCTGGTAAAGAGGAAAGTGCGTCGTTGTATTCTGCTCCACCCAACACGCAATGTCTCCAGAATCCGGCGGCAATTTGGGAACGGAATAGTCTTAATTGACTAAATACTAGGTACCCTATACCTAGTAAAATACTAAATTGTAATGTGATTATATTTTTAACTCTAGGTGTCCAGTTCATTAGTGACACGGCTATCAGGAACGGCAACGTTAGGGCCCTTACGTTACTACAGTGGGAGGTTAGTGTGGGTTCAAGACTCGTCTAGAGCAGTGGTGTCTGACTTGGCCGGAAAATATACCGCCGAGCTTATTCCCCGTGTACATGTTATAGCTGTGAGAGATCCCACTCTGCATAAGGATAGCGGTAATTGCGTTATTTTTTTTATATCTGTAATTGAACTTAAATTATTTTGATTACAGAAATTAAGTTACTCAGGATAGATATAATATTATAATATAGATATAATGATTACTAAATAAGGTAATTTTTTCTGTTTAGTATTTAAATGACAAAATATATCTTATTTTTAGAAATGATAATCGCGATACCAGAAACAATCAAATCCTCTTCAATAGCGGTGAAGGGTGTATGGGACAAATTCAATGTGACTTGGGCGCCGTCTGCGCGGGTCAATGTTAACAACAGCAGAGTGTGCTACGACGTCAGTTTACATTTCCACGGCCAATATAAGATTGAGGTATGTTTTATAAATACATATTTAGTATAATTGAGACAGACATAATTTTTTACAGTCTAAGATTTCCTAATTGCGGCAACATAGGAGTAACATTTTAAAATTATATATTTATATATTTTTTTTATTAGAAAACAGTAGAAGTACCATGGCTGGAAGTAACATCGCGCTCGGTGCTTCCCTACAGCTCGGTGGAGGTGACGGTGCGCGCGCACACGCAGTGGGGCGGCGGTGCGAGCGCGCGCGCCGCCCTGCGAACTCCGCAAGCGCCGCCCGCCGCCCCACGTGCGCCTCGCGTCTACGTGCAACCGCAGCATAGGTAAATAGAATTAATTTGCTTGATATATATATTAGGAAATTATTTATATTAAAATTTTGTCATCTAATGTAGTATTTTGAGGGACTATTTTCGATATTTTCCTTTCTTTCATAATGGGGTTGAACATTCACTCACAAATAAGCATTATTATATGCCTTACTCTATCTTATCTTTTGAAATTATAAATTTGCGTATATTTACCTGAAATCCAAAGGATACTATAAAACATATTATATAACATTTACAGTGGTGGGCCATTAAATGCGATATTCCGTTGGGAGGTGCCACTGCGCAGTAACGGCGTGGTGCGCGGCTACGAGGCGCAGTGCTGGGCGACGCCGCCCTCCGCGTGCGCGGACACGAGCCTCTCGCCGCTGCACACGCAACTTGTACTGACTGACCTGGCTAACGCTTCTACTTACTTTTTTCGGGTAAGTTGAATTATTTATTTATTCGTCGACAAATATTATTTAAGATAAGTTAGCCGTCAAGTAGTCAAATTACATTGGATGCTAAATAATGAATAGCTTTACATACAGATTTCAGTGATACTTTGACTGAACTAATCCTACATACAATTATTCATATATACTTTCGTAGGTACATATGGAGGATTACATTGTACCTACTGTTTTCATGCCAACTAAATTATTAAAATATTTTTTTTAGAAGCAAAATTATGATAATACATTCTTATATAAAACAAGGTTCTTGCTACTTTCTACTCCTGTTGATTTTTGTTCAATACAGGTCCGCGGTTACACTGACGCTGGTTTCGGGCAATATTCTGAAATAGTCTCTGCTTCATCTAATGAAATAAGCCCGATTCCTAGGATTGTGATGTCTTCCCACGAGGCTCTTAAAATTCTTGATTTAGACTCAGGGGACAGCGAAGATATTCGAAAGAGTACTGGAGTACCCATAGATTTTGATGTTGCTATTGAAGAAAACATTGCGTATTGGGTTAATAGCTTCCAAGAAATATTTTCATCTAGTATTAATAGTAGTGGAAATCATAAAGTAAGCATAATAAACATTATGATTCACTAACATAAAAAAATATACATAATTTTTTTACTATATCTTTATAACTTCCAGTTGACAACAATAAATGACACGGCAACCAGCATATGCGTAGATTGGGTTAGTCGGTCGATATATTGGACACAAAGGGAATTATCCTCAACAGAGACATATGTCATCTATAGGTCAATTCTTGGAATTCCCAATGCTGAACTTATTTTGACTAGGAAACGACCATTGGACAGTCTACAAATAGTTCCTTCGTTAGGGTAAGTTCAATGATAAGCAAATTGTCATCTCTATATAAGATAATGTCTATATAAAGTTTACCTACTTCATAGGTGCCCTCCAAAGTTTCGGTGCGATATTTAGTTTTGGGTATAAGCCGTGACTCCAACCAATCCATTAAAGTGGTGTTCTTTTCCCCTTTTCCTTAATCTTCCTGCCCCGCTCTCTGCTACCTTATTTTTTCCTCGATTTTTTTCCCAACAAAAGGTTTTGGAAATAAAATATCAATCGGTCCACTAAAAAGCACTAAATGGATAGATGAGAGAAAAATAATGTCTTTATAAAATGTCTTCCGGTAAAATTTAAATTTTACGGAAAAATGTTTACAAAACATAACGTGTGTAAATTAAAAAAATTGTTTCAGGTCATTGTACTGGTATGAAGAAACTAATCATTTAGGCTTGGGAGTGCTAATGACTGCAAAAACAGATGGTTCAGATATAAGAACTTTCTTTAATAATTCAGATGGTTTTATGTCGCCTAACGATTTTCAAGATAAATGTGATTGTCCAGAAAGTCCTCAAATTGCAAGTAGTTTTATAATTGACTTAACGAACAATGAGTTTGAATTATATTGGATAGATCCATGGCTTCATAATATTTTAGTAACAGATGAACACGGTTGCAATTGTAAAGTTGTAGTAAATGCTACGGAAAAGAAAAAGTATGGTTTCACACCAATGTCTATTACTGTCGATAGTAAACGTATTTATTGGTATAATTCAACCGAAAAAAATATTTATTATACAAATAAGTTCAAAGGAAATAAAATTGAACAGGTGAAATCTTCTTACGGCTATAAAATTATGGCATTAGATCCCGGCCGTCAACCGTATCCACCAAGACAGTGCTTATATCCTACACCTCAATCATTAATTCCAAAAGTAATATCTCAATCAGCAAATAGTATAAAACTCAAAATGCCTGCTATAATTAAACCTGCAAGTTGTCAAAATTTCTTATACAACATGGCGGCTACAGAATATACAGTATTGTATAAACCACGATTAAAACATGACACTAGTCCTTGTGATCGTGAAACATGTTTATATCTAACAACTACAAGCGAGGAAGTGATTTTAAATGAATTGAAACCATTTACAAATTACACTGTGGTGGTAGAAGCTACAAATTATTATGGAAGACTACACGAGATAAAACCTATTGTTGGCGTTTCAAAGCCCGCGCAGACTGCTGCTGAAGGTACCTACTATTATTACCGCACTATTGAATGAAAGCCCATTATTTTTCCTTTTTTATAAATAGATAGAATAAGATACATTTATTTTTAATTTAAATTATGATCCAATTTGAAATCTAATATATATAAATAGATATAGTTAATTAGAAAAGGGGTTTTATTTAATTTTTTTATTATTGACAGTTTACTTACAAATGTGTATATACGTTATATCTTGACATAAGTATTAATTATTGTAGCACCCACAGCGCCAAAAGATGTCAAGGTGGTTGTACTAAGCCCTGTGCTCGCGCGAGTGGAGTGGAACGCTGTTCCTGGCCTGTTATACGAACTGCACTGGCGGACTGATGAATCACCATCTTCGTCACATCGATTTAAAGGTCATTATTTGTTAGTTAGTGTTAGTTATTCTATCTATTGATGATTTTTAATTACTCGCAAAGAATATTGCAGCTGTTCTTCATTTTTACTGAGATATTTATATATTATATATGTCGCTGCCGGGTGGATTTCCCTCGCACATAGTATTTGAGTACCCGGTCTACTGTGGGCTTCAGTGGATAATGTTGGCATGAGGCGCTGGCGTTCCGGAACCACCTCAATACTACTGTACACCGACATATATTATATTAACTGCTATGTCGTCAACTATGCAACAGAGCACAACACGATCGAGGTGACGTCGGGGCGTAGCGCCAACATGACACGGCTGTCGCCCGCCACGCTGTACCGCGTTTGGGTGCGCGCGCGCTCACGCCACTCGCAGCAGCCGGCCAACAGCGCGGAGCTGCCACTCCGCACCTACCCCGCGCCCGCGCCCCTCGCGCTGCGCCGCGCCGCCGCCTACCGCCTGCAAGTGCTGTGGCCCGCGCCCACTTCCTATAACTTGCATGCGTGAGTTGCCTTATTATTTATACAAACGAAATTATGAAATCGGTTCGCAGGTGAGGAGCGAACGAAGGATATAGAAAAATTACAGGCGACGAACATGTAACCTTTTTTTAAGTCGGTTAAAAAGAGATTTAATATCTACTAGTCTTGTATTACATATTTTAATATTTTTTCTAGTAATTTTGAATATCCTTAGGTGGCATTGTATTTTGGGTGCGGAACCCAACGCCGCACTTTGCCTAGACACCAGAGCGAAAAAAATAAAATATAAATAAATATTTCATTTCCTCGAGTGGGGATCGAACCCATAACCAGTAACGCTGACAGTCACACATTTGTGCCCTCGCGCAACGACTGGCCTCGAACCTATAGAAGTATGTAATATTGATGTATTTGCAGTTATTCAATGGAATATACAGAAGCATCAAGTCTAAAAGATGAGTGGTTGCCGTGTAAACAAAGCGACAATGCGGAGTGGACCGCCAGCAACCTGCGACCCAAGACTCGCTATTGCTTCCGTCTGAGCCTGCAGTACGTCGCCAACGCACAGCCCTATCACTGGCCAAACGATGATCGTTTTACCTTCGAAACATTAGGTAAAATTGTAAAAAATACTAATGATCTCCTTATTTTTTATGTTCTAACTTCATCTTATTTTATAATTCAAACATCAACAAGTAAGAATACCGAAACAAGAAATTATTTTTATTTTTATTATCATAATTTTGGCCTTACTATCTATAAATAAAAGAAATGGTGCGATCGCTTTTGCTGTCGAATGGGATCGCTCTACATAGATAATGTTTAAAAATCAATTACCAGAATGTAAAACGAATATCAAAAAATATTAGATTAAACATATATTAATTATAATCAAAAATGATTACCCGTTAAAAACTTACAAATATTTTCCAGGAGACGTGCCAGGTCCTCCCGGTGCGTTACGCGTAGAGACAATAGGGGACAAAGTGTTACGCGCGTGGTGGGCCGAACCAGACCACCGCGGGGCACCCATTACTGAGTACAGAGTATGGGGACGACCTCATCATAGGTTAGTTTATCTTACATACATTTCGTAAGTAGGCATCGTAGTAACGATCACCGTGTTTACCTATTTTTAAAACATTATTATGAAAAAATTATATTTAGCATATTTTTTTAGGAATAACAATGTAGAGGACTATAATATAAGGAACATTAGTGAACTGCTGCCGGACAATTTGCCAGATGATATTAATGAGGACATAAAATCGCGTATTGTCCACGAGGGTCTCGAGCTACTTCACAATGGAACAGGTATGCTGTTTATATTTTCTTTTTGTGGCAACTTACTATAATATGGTTTTTAGTAGGTACTTATGCATGCACGTACTAACATATAGCTATGTGAGTGAGTTAACTTACCAGCGATTTTTATCTGTTGATACAAAACCAAATGCATGCATGTACCGTTTCATACATGAGTTTGTATTCCTATTTACTATAAAGATAGCTTTATATTCCAATTTCAAGTAGGTGAGTTACTATTTCTTACTATATCAGTGTTTTGTTTTTTAAAATGTAAAATGTGCGGTTGGAAAATGTAATTTGTAATATGTTTCAGAATCGTACTGGCTGGTGAACACGGGCATCATATCGTCCGGCTTCACGGTGCAAGTGCAGGCGCGCAACAGCTACGGATGGGGCGCGCTGTCGGCGCCCGGTGAGCTGCAGGCGGCGCGCGCGCACCCCGCTGCGCTCGCTGCAGCGCTGGCAGCGCTCGCCGCGCTGGCGCTGCTAGTGGCTGCGGGCGTCGCTTACAGTGAGTGTTATACGTGTTTTAGTTTTATTATATTCTACTTAATATATTACTTAAAATGGATTACACTTTATTTAATATAACTACAGAATTTGTTTCTGAGGTCTGGAACAAACGGAAAAATACTGTTTGTACATCATATTATGGCATTTGGCAACCTGTTCATTCATTATAGTAAAATCTTCAACACAATAGTGAAATATCTGTTATCCTTATAATATGAAGGATCTAATGCCAAACGATTATGAGAAAGTTTTTTTTTATATGAATATTTTAATTAATATTTTTACATATTTATTTTATTTAGCATATAAAAACCGAAGCAAAAAGAAGGCGGCCATCGAGAGTCAGTTAACCGCTAATATCGTCAGACGAGGACCTGATGTAGAGCTGGCCACTCTGCGACAACTACCAATCCGACATTCCACAAATATATTATACAACCAGGTACATACTACTTTTAATATAACAATAAATTTCTTAATATAAAAGTGAATATATTCTATATATTTTGGCGTTGAGTGAAGCGTTTCAAAACTTGGCTCATTTTGTTTTCCCTGCTGTATGCGGAATAAAGCGTGATGCTATGAGTCCCGCTACTCAACACCCAATGTTTCAAAAAATCTTTGGAAATTGGGGAACGCCGTCTTTCCACGCCGTCCCCCTGATTATTATGATATAAGCTGACTACAGGGCGAAGTTATAAAAAAGGTTATATGTCCTAAAATGTCCTCCAGGGTGTCCACTGTCCGTCGGACGCGGAGCTCGCGAGTCTGCCGCACATCCGCCGCGAGCAGATCACGCTGACCCAGTTCCTGGGCTCCGGCGCCTTCGGGGAGGTGTTCGAGGGCGTTGCGCGACAGATCAACAACACCAACACTGATACTAAAGTGGCTGTTAAAGTTAGTTTATTTATTATTTTGATAATTTATTTTAAAAAATCTTTTTATAAATTTTCAATAAAATATTATTCATTCAAAAATATAAATATTCTTAATTCTTTCTTGTTTAAGACGTTACGCAAAGGGGCAACGGAACAAGAAAAGACAGAATTCCTAAAAGAAGCAGCTCTAATGTCGAATTTCAAACATGAACATATTCTACGTCTCCTGGGAGTATGCCTCGACAACGACCCCAACTATATAATAATGGAATTGATGGAGGGCGGTGATCTACTAAGTTATTTACGAGCGAAACGAGCATCTTTAGTAAGTATTATGAATGCCAATAAATTAAACTATATTGTCATTTTTAATTAATTTTCAGTATACATGTTAAGTTAACCTGTAATTGTGGTACACAATTTGGACTATAGTTTTGTAAGATTATTTTTTAGAAATGTAATTAATAAAACATGTCAAAATAAGTTGTAATAATTAATAACAAGTGAAGTTTCATCTTGTTCTAAAAAAAATAAAATAAAATTTATAATTTTATTTTAAGCTCACTTCAATACATGTCCGTTTATATTTAAATTCAATGAGAAAGTAGAGACCATCGTTTTATGGAAAGAATATTTACATTTAAAATATTTGATTGAGTCAGAGATGTATCGAAATCTTATTAATGTTTACTAAATCCAAGTAAGTAGGTAGGTAAAGTTAAAGTATTATATACTCTTTTATTAATTTGCAGTACACATCCGATTCCCTGACACTACTAGACTTGCTGAACATGTGCGTGGACGTAACAAAGGGCTGTCGGTATTTAGAAGAAATGCATTTTGTGCACCGCGACTTGGCGTGCCGGAACTGCTTGGTGGCGCGACGGGGAGACAAACGAGTAGTTAAGATCGGCGACTTTGGACTCGCTAGGGATATTTATAAGAATGATTATTATAGGAAAGAGGGAGAAGGTAATTAAATATTGTTTTTATATTTACTATGTAGTACTATTTGTGGGTTGTTTGCTTCCAGCAATGCTTTACGTTAAAAAACCAATGTTCTGCCTTAGAAAGTACCGTCATCTACGTTAGTATCGTAAATTATCTATGACCCCTCTATTAATAATTGTTGGTTTTTAATTTTTTATATAAAAACACCTTTTTAATTGCATATAAGTATATGCCAAACAAAATATACATGATTCTAAGCATATTTGACAAATACAATTAGAGTGATATTGAGTTTAAAATATAAATAATAAAAAAAATAAGGTATACATGATATATTGTGATGTCAAGCTCAATAGATATCTGCTAACTAGTTAATACGAAGATTGTTTATTTTAAAATAATAACCGTTATAATGAAGGACTTCTGCCCGTGCGCTGGATGGCGGTGGAGTGTCTGGTGGACGGCGTGTTCTCATGTCAGTCGGACGTGTGGGCGTGGGGAGTACTCTGTTGGGAGGTAATTATTGTTTTCTTATAGCTTTGTCTTGTTATCAAAGCGAGAAAATTAAAATAATTCATTATCTCGAATGGAAATCGAGCCCGTTTCAGCCAGATGCATCAAGGCATCATCATATTTCTTAATATTTTTTTAATTATCTGATTATTTATGTCAAACAATAAAATTTTCAATATCACTTTCTCCAGGTGTTATCACTGGGCCAGCAACCTTATCCCGCGCGCACTAACCGCCAGGTGCTGGCGCTGGTGCGCGCTGGCGGTACTCCAGATCGTCCGCCGAACTGTCCCTCTGTATTGTGAGTGTAACTGAAGTATAATTAACTTACTATATAATAATTTGATAATTATAGAGCTATATATAAGTGCTGCCTATTTTAATAGCTTACAGAATAATATTTACAGTTTACAGAATAATTTCTAACTTTGAATTACTCTTATAATTGAGTTAAATCGAGATACGTGATATACCTATACTTACCTACTTTAGTTAATAAAATATATTAAGCACTATATATATTTAATCTTCAATGAATAATACATTTTTTTTACATTTACATTTTAATTACATTTTTAGCTATGAATTACTACAAAAATGCTGGAGTTATTCAGCCGAGGCGCGACCCTCATTCCGACACTGTCTCGAAGTAGTGTCTACTTTAAGGGACAAAACTTCGCCTAATATCACATTAACTGCCAGTGCGGAGCAAACACCGCATTACCTTACGTTACTGGGCGATGGTAAGTGGTTTACATTCATTTCTCTTTTGCTTGCCTCGCTTGTTGGTTCGTGTTTGCTATTACTTGTCCGATATTGATGTCCCAATTATCAACATAATGTACTTACCTACATATGTAGTGTATATATAAGAAAAAAATGTTCAATGATCTTGCTTTTTTCTGTTGAGAATTATTTTGATGAACTGATCCCGAAAAAACATTAGAAGAAATTTTGACTTGCTAATGTGCAAAACACCTTATCTATTAAAAAAAATCTTAAATAGCTTACAAATTAGAAATGTTTAATAAGTGACACTTAAAGCATGTCCTTATTGCAACCTCATACTAGCATGTTTAAACGGAAATTTTATTAAATTGTGACTAAATTACATATTTTAATATCATTGTCAAATAAGATCATAAATTAACCTAACTAATACGATATGTTGCATGGCCGCATGTTCAGATGCTGTCGACAACCGAACCTACCTACTGGACGAGAATGACAACGCTTTGGGTTAGTTAAAAATAATCATTATTTTTAAAAATCATCAAATTTCTAATATATTAGCATTACATAATGCTATTGAAATTGTCAATATTTTATTCACCTTTTTTTTTGCTGAATTAATGACAGAATTGTTTGCTCCGCAGAAAGTATTTTTTAAAATATCTTTTATGTTTTACAACTGGTTTAGAGATTAAAAACATTAATTAAAACTTTGTTACTAACATTATTGTTTTGCAAGTATTATACAATTTCAACGTTTTTAAGTAGGTAACAGTACTGAAATTATATATTTTCCGTCAACAGATGAAGATTTCCCAGAGCACGAAATGGAGCCCTCGCGCTTATTGCCACAAAGAACACCCAAATATTTGGAACTCATGTACGACAGCGACTCCCCCGCTAATACCGTCAGCGGCGGTTACGAAATACCACGAACACCATTTTCTTATGCGCCATTTTCGAGACATAGTATCGTTGGAGTTGCTCCGAACAGACTTATAAAACCTGTATATAGAACACATTCCCTAAGAGCTAATACTAGACCTCCAAACGCTACGATCATTCCTCTGAGAAATGGCATCACGAAAAGAGCCTCTCTCGGCGAAGTACAAAGGTCCTTCCACGAAGCCGGACCTTCTAGAAAACCTAACATAGACTTCGACAAACACATTTTTAAGACTACATTTTAAACTGTGATATTAGGAAAAATCATTTTATATAATTCCACCGAAAGATCATATTATAATATTTAACTATTTATTTTATTTTAAATGTAAATATGGGGTCCAATATCTTGTAAATATTAGTGTAAATGTTTAAGATTAATAAGCAGCTAGGTGTATTAAGCAACGGATCCAGTCCATGTTTTTCAGAAGCCACCTATAAGGTATGTCACACGAATTTCATGATTTTTTTCATTTGACCACTTTCCCGTCATTGTCACAATTGGTTAAAATGTAAAGTTACAAACTTTAGGGTCCACTCCCCTATAATATATGACGTAATTTATGGATGGCCCCTTGCTGTCGACGATTTTTGTAAAGAGTTATAAAATATGCTATAACTTAAACTGAATTAAACGATAATTGGGATCCGTTTCTAAATGTATCAGGTACAAAATAAAACTATATGGTCATAATGCATTTATTATATTGCTAAAAATTATCTTAATAAAATTTATAATGTATGGATCTTCTATGATCTTCTGTAATAAAATAAAAACGGTACAATCAGAATAACATAATGTCTCATTTACTTCTTATCAGTTTAAAAATAAGAATGCTACTCTGCACAAGCAAAAAAAAGTGTATTTACACCATTTTAAATACTAACAATGAAAAATAAACTACTTCTGTAAAAAATCATAGCTTACCAAAGTAAAATCAATAGTACTTCTAACATTTATAATTTTTTTACAAATACAAGATTGATAATAGAACTTGTACATATTCTAGAAGTTGATTATTTTCTTAGACAATGAAAATAGCCCTATTTGAAACACGTAGTATTGTATTGTTTCTAACACCTATTACACAAAGTGTCATGTGGACATTTCATTCCATAATATGAGGTACACTATTTCTTTAATATTTTTAGAAAACATAGTCCGCTCCATACCCAATAACTTAGAATAAGATTATATTTCCAAGAGGCGCGTATTCAAATACCACTATGTTCAAACTTTTATATGTTTCCTAAAAATATATTTCTATTCTTAATCTGGAATTATACTTAAAAAAAAAAAACTTACACCTTTTGCTTAAGCTGATTACGCTTAAATAAAAGATAAATTAAAATTATATCTTGTAAACAACTGCAACAAAATGTTGCCTGTATCAAAATGACCTAACTCCAACGTTTTTTAATCTTTTAAATACACGGAATTTGATACAACATAAGACATACATTTAGTATTAGTGAGGGAAAGTGGAATGTAAACCTTGTTATAAAAATAATTGCTCAATGTTTAGTTAAGATTTATCAAGAGACAAGAAATAATTATCAATTGAGTTAGACCATTTTAACACAGAGTAACTGACAACACAGGACTCTAATATTAAATTTGTACTGCATACCATTTCAAACCTGTAACAAATTATATTCTAGTTTAGGAAAATGTGGATTAATAATATTTCTCTATCTTTAGTGTGGAATTACTCATAAGAAATGTTATGAATCAATGTTAGAAAAATTAGGCGCCTTAAATAAAAAAATACATCTAAAATATTATTGTCAAGCTCATTATAACAAATGTGTTTATATTTTAAAAGGAAGTATTATTGTATATAATACACTGCGTATATTCATTCAAAATCTACAAAGTCTTTATTCAACTAAACCATGCAATTTTATGTTTCATTTACATAAAAACCTCAACAATTTCGATCTATTCATAACATAAGAACTACCGCACTATAGACAAGTGATTAACTTTATTTGCACATAGACAAGTTTAAAACAAGTAATAATTTATAATGATTATTTACATTTTTATTACATTTAGCTTCATGCTTTGTATGTTGAGTAGTGCTCAACATCACATTACTATACAGGGACACCCGGTTAATTGAGATTTTAATAAATGGTATAAAATTCTTAATTTTCCAAATAGACAGGTTTAATATTATATTTGTCTCATTTACAGATCCCCCAATTATGGAGAACGAAATTTATCATTATTGTAAGCATGTATGTAAAATAAACGCGTAAACACGTGTCTTATGTAGAGAATTGAGCTTCTGAGTCCTAATTATAAAAGTATATATCGAAAAAACTTGAAATCAAAGAACAGAGTTAATACACGAGACTTCTCAATAATCTCTCTTATCCAGGTCCCGCTTTTTTCCAAGTCTCACTATATTTTCATTATTATATTATATACTGTATAATCATACATTTACCTTAATCCCCATCAGCAGCAGCAGCTTCCTTAGCTTGTTTCTCCAACTTCATCTGTTCAGTTGTGGTTACCCCAGTGACCAGTTCTTGGTCATCGTCCTGAGCGTCGTCCTTACTGTTCTCATGCAATAACACGTATTCTCTTTGCGAAAAACCAAATTTGACAACATCTCGTTCCAATAACTCTACATAGCGACGCGGTTCCAACTTTTTGTTGTTGACAAATGTCCCGTTTGCCGATTCTGTAATAAAGTTATGAGTGATATAAATAATATATGTTATATAATAATTCTGGATTATACAGGTGGAAGAGGCAGCGCTTCTTTTACTGAAACTGCATATAGGGTAAAATATTTCAAACCCAGAATTAAAAAAAATAATCAATGTACCTCAACAGTTTAGACGTAGAATTTTTTTTTCATTTCACGATTTTTATCCATACCTGTATTTCGTGTCACGCACACATACGTATGCGACGTTGCCGCTTTGACAGGTAAGTGTGTGCGTGCCTATGCCTACTTTACAAATGGCGTCTTATTTTAAAACGATAATTTTATTATTTATTTTGTTTGAAAAAATAACTTTTTCATTTTTGGGAATTATTTTTTTTCCGAATTATATTAGGCTTTTATAGAGTAGTTAAGACTGTGGTTTCATTTAAAGTGGTGCTGACAATTCCACCCTGTATATCCCACTCATAGTAGGGTAGGCAGAGAAGCACTTAGACATTAACTTCTAAACAGGACTGTAGTGTACGGAATAATAAAAATACAATATAGTACCCAAATCAATAATATAAGGACGAACACGTCGTCCCTGCGAGCCGTCGGCTCGAGTAAAGGGCGTGGCGCGGTACTGCAACGCCGAGTGCTGCTTGCTGATGGATGGATGTTCGAGCGCTATGTCAACCACCTTCTTGTCGCGACCGATCAGGAAACACGACTGTCGGTGGATGTAGAGTATTGGTAGCGCTTTGTCGCCTTTGAACGGATAGAATCTGAAAATGTAGCTTATTTAATATGAATATAAAATTAAGCATTAATAGAAAAGACTTTTTTTCTTTTTAGCTTCACATATTTTCTCTATAACAGGACATAGAGATTCAAGTATAAAATACTCCATCCTCCATTTTCTGTCCGAACTCAAGACACTCAGTGGCATGTTGAATAACGGAATTTAACATCGTACTTTGTGCTCAAGCACTTATTATCGAAAAAGTATTCGTTTCGTTATCAATTTGAGTTGCATTTTTGTATTTAAATTGGTTCATAAATAATATATATATACAGGGTAGAAGAGACAGCGCTCCTTTAACTGAAAATGCATATACGATAATATATTTCAAACCCGAACTAAAGAAATTAATCAAGGTACCTCAACAGTTTGGATGTAGGATTTTTTTTACATTTCACGATATTTATCCATACCTGTATTTCGTGTGACGCACACACACGTGTGCGACGTTGCCGCTTTGACAGGTAAGTGTGTGCGTGTTTATGTTATACTTTACAAATGGCGTTTTATTTTAAAACAACAATTTTATTATTTATTTTGTTTAAAAAAATAACGTTTTCGTTTTTAGGAATTATTTTTTTTCTGAATTATATTAGGCTATTATAGAGTAGGTTAGGTTTCCATTAAAGTGCTGACAATTTCATCCTGTATATATCAATATTTAATATAAAGTATTTGGTGTGTAGAGAACAAAATTGCTACAAATTCATTTAATTATTGAATTGGCTGAAACTTTAGTTTTAAATGTATGGACATTGTCTTTTTTAAATAAATTGTGGAGTTCTATCGAACGAAATCACGAGCAGGTCGCTTGTACTAACAATAATCCGGTTTAAAAGTTTAATTTAAAATTTGTTTAATCTTCCACAATAACTGGCAACAAAAAAATGATATTTTTTTTACATTCAAACCAATGGTTGCTGAGATACGCACATTCAACCAAAGACACTTTTTGGATTTATAATATTACCATATACATATTCCTGGCATTTTATCTTACCTCCACCTACGCTTAGGTTGTTTAGCATCGTCAGGTTCCGTATACTTGATGACAACACCGTTAACGGTATTGGCGTCAGCTGTCAACTTGCCAGAGAGACCAAAATTGGGTTTTTCTTTTTCACCTTCGTTCTCACCTTCCTTTTTTACTTCTGTCTTGCCCCAGCTATATTCCTTCTTATCGTTCTCATTGTCAAATCTGGCAAAAAAAACAATATTTAATTGTAATACAGTGTAAAAGTCTATGCTATTTTCCATTACTTCTCTCATAGTCCATTGAGGTATAGTAGATATAGGTATAGTAGTCATTTTCTAGAATTTCTTACATATAACTATACTTTCTTACATATGTAAAAAAATCTAGCAGACAACTCGCTCCTATAAAAATTTCTATGAAGGTAGAGGTCTTCGTAGCACTTGAACATTGTGAGTTTTCAATTTAATAAAGAAATGTATAAAACCTTGACTTCCTCTCCCGTGGCCTGTCCCGTCTGTCGTCGGGCCTCACCCTCTTGTCCTCCGGTCGCCGGTCACGAGGCCGCGCCTCCTTCTCTCTATAGTGCACCTCTGGACTTTTGGACAGCGACGTTTGTCTGTTTAATAGACAATAATGTTGTAATGACTTTTTTACGTATTTTGTTTGGCGAGACTTCTTTAATATTTATTACTCTAATTTTACAGTAAGGGGCCATCCACATATTTGTAATAACTGTTACAGATGGTCTCATACCCTTACCTAGTGTGATGTCACTATTTGCAACCAGAAATCAAAACATTAAGTTAAAACAGCAGTTTGGAAGTTATTTTACACAAATAAACTACTTTTGCATTATTGTTTTTGACATTTTTTCATTATGTTTTTTCATTATTGAGTAAAAATTATGCCTAAAATTAGTTATGTCCGGCTTTACACAGTGCAATTTTAAGTTTTTTTTTATTTTAGAAAGTAGCAACCCTACTTGAGACCCAATTAACCAGGTTTTACAGTATCATAATTTTACCTGCGAACCGGTTTTTCTTGCCTAACAGGTCTCTCTCGGCGCACATCACGAACTCTGAAATTGATATAATATAAAATCAGTCCCTTTATTATATACAATCTATTTTATAATATAAAAATTATAAAGCAAAAATCACATAACAAAAATAAACGTACACTTGTAATTCAATATTTCGTGTTTCAAAGCTATAGTGGTAATTTGTTTTCATACTATAATTGTTTTGGACGTAAAAGAAAAAACACCATATAGGACATTATTTTTTTATATATAAGACATAATTTTCCTTATCAATAAAAATATTGGTTTTTTTTAATAAAATATTAATATACAAAAATAAGGTGGTACAAAAAAAAGTAAAATATGCATTTACTAATACTGTTTAAACTTCAAAAACATCCCAACACGATGTATATGCAGTTATTTGACACTCCTTGGAAACTTACCATATTGTATACCTTCATAGATATGTAGAAACAGGAAATACCTACTGATTTTCATCCGATCGTGGATATCTCAGTTATAATATTCATATTAAATGTAATTACACTTATTAATAACGACGAACATTTATGACACAGAAATACTGATGGAATATTCAGAATAATTCATATAAATTGTGTACAAGGAATAATAATGATATTCTATTCAGTAACCTATGTTACTTTTCTGTATGAATTATCATTAATTATAATTTGTAAATATAATATTGCTTGATAATATGACATAATAGTTGTTGAATATAATATATATATTTAGTATATTTTATAAAATAATTTCATCCAAGTGGAGGTCAGTTGATAAAATGTTTATTTTTTTAATATCTTGTCTTGTAGAATCTTTATTATTACTCTAATAAGATTATTCTGATTTCATAATGAGTAATGATAATTGAGTTCTATTACCACATATCTATAGTTATTCATGTAAGATATAATATTTTATCCTTTACGTCATTAATCATCTCTTTGATGTATGCATTGTACATTTCTTAAGTTTTTTGTATATTTTTCATTTATATATCCCTTGTATACTACAATAATAGAAGCAACAGTAAATATCTTCCACATCTTGCTGAGTTATTTGGGTTATCTTTCATTTTAGAACACAGTATTGTATTACTCTACAATCTCTGTACCAATTTTTTAATTTTATTTAAATAAAGATTTATATTCATCTCTCTCTTAATCAATCCCAAAAAGATTAATCTCATCCTAATATCATATTATTTATTCAGCTACTGACCTGATTCTTCATTTTCCAAATCAAAAGCGTAACCAAACTGAAATGCATATCCTTTTATTACAAATCCATATATATATTCTGAGATGCAAATCCTTTTCTAACAAAATACTTCTATTACAAAACTGAAATGCATATCCTTCCTTGTATTCCAAAATAAATTATCCAGCCGAATCCAGAAAATTCCAGAATGATGTCAATAAACAATTGTATTCCGCTTATACTCCTCTATAGGACACGCTTTGACAAATTTTAAATTATCAAATAATATGAAAACAATCGGCCTCCATTTATATAGATGGATAGGTCTTTCCAAAATAAATGTGTAAAATAATAAACTACATATTTCAATCGTTTCACACGTGCCTAGAGTAATTATTAGCGTTTAAGTTGAAAACATTAAAATGTCTTTGCAACTGCAACATGTTCTGACCAAACTCATTATAATTGTCTGTAGAGATGTCACTGTAAAAATAAATAGATTCATTTAACGCTAACCCTCGACGCATGCAGAAAACTTTTGTTATTATTAAAAAAAACTCTTATAAGCCCTACTTGTGTTTATTTAACAGTGACTTAACTAATGTAAACTACGGACAATGAATGGTAGCCGCTCTGAAGTAAGCTTTAGATGGCTGTGCAGATTTCATCTTAGGATTTTCCTTACTTTTGATTACTTACTTCCCGAGTCAACAATGTGCAAAAGTTCAGAAACCTTAATTTCAGGGTGGCCACGACTCGTTGACTGCATTTTTATGTATTTAAAGTGTTTTGTTTGGACATACCTTTCTGGCGAAAATCTTTCTCTCTTCTCGTAGTTCTTGTCTCGATATCGATCAGGTTCCGGAGGACGTCTATAAATAAAATTCAAAGCTTATCTATTGAAAAAATCAAATATAAAAATTCGGGAATGAAGTGTCATAACTCTAGGTTCTCTCTGCCTACCCTGCTGAATGCGGGTACAGCGTCAAGCTGAAATATAAAAAATAATATATATACAGTTGTAACACGATTGACGGATTAACGGTTGTCTATGGGTAGAAGAAATATCTTTTTATTTAGTAAAAATCATAGTTGCTAATAAGCAACTATGTAATGGCGCCAGCGTAATGGGCCAAGGCCATTGCCATACGCGGACACAATCGTAAACGTAACAGGTTGTAGGTTGATTCCCACTCGAGGAAATGAAATATAATAATTAAGCTGTACTAAGTTAAATTTGTATTCTTAATTCATAAATTCTAAAATTATATTTAAAAAATAATTTCTTTAACTGTAAATATACAATACCTTTCACGATACTCCCTCACTTCTTCAATCTCTCTGCGCTTGGGGGCTCTATCCTCATACCGATTAAATCTGTTGTTACCTAAAAATTGTAAATTACTTTTAGAATTTACATTTTTACTTGCTTCCTTTTTAATCATTAATAAAACAAAGTAACATTTTAAAGTCGCTAGCTAGTTAATTTATTTAATTTAAATATTATTACTGAACTGTTCAAAATTTAATTTTAAGACTGCACACAATATAACTACTACTTAAAAATATATTATAATCTTTATTCTTCACTACAAAGAATAATTAACATGAATAGTGAGCAAAAATTCGCAGTAATAACCAAAACATTTGAATATAATGATTTATGTTAGTGTTTGTCAACATTTTTAAAATAAATGTCATCATACCAATGATACCACACTATCAGAGACCCTTATTAACCACCAAATGTTACAAAAGCGATTTAGGAATGAATTCTCTGGTAGCGAGGCTTCAAGTACACACAGTGAGTTGGCCAAGGTTATTTTGCGACTTGGACATCGCTCATGACACATATACAATTTTTAAAAACAAAATAAGCAAATTTATGACGCAGACCGGCAGCAAAAGTTTTCTTTAAATAATGACATTTTTTATCTTTTATATGAAGATATTCAATTATTTGACATTTTTCTAAGATTTTTTTACTGTATGACTTTTATATTACTTTAATCAATTTTATTCTTTTTAATCTATATCCTATTAATACCAATAGTAATTTTATTAGTAGATACATGCTGTGATTGTCTTTAATTGGAAAAACATTTAGCTTATAAATAGATTGATGTAATTTGGCCATGTTGTAATGTTTCTTCTGTTGAAAAGCCTAAATTAATAAATAAATATATTGAATCTTATCGTTATTTAAATATGTTGTGAGTTCTGATTTAACATTCCAAATCATTGAAGTTTCTAACAATAGTATGAGAATGAAATACAACCAACATTTTAGTTCAAAAACATAAAATTAATTTATATTTTGTAAATTTTTGTTATTTATATAAATTATATTTACCTCTAATATCTTCCCTTGGTTGATATGGCATCTCCCTTTCTCGTCTCACACGTTCTTCTCCTCGCATGTTATGTTCTTCGTATCTAGAATGCCTGTTTGAATTGGAAAAACTGATAAATAGATAATTTATTTAAACTAAACAAACATGCATATATAAAATTAATTTCAATTATGTTACAAAATTAGCACTGTAGTGGGGCAGGGATAAATTTAAGTGGAAAGTGGGAATGGACGGATTGGGACTTGAAGACTAGGTTCCTGCAGCCTATCCTGCTGTATGAAGAATAAAAAGGAAATGAACTTAATAATTGTTCATACCTCTTATAATCTTCATAATCTTTTGGTCTTCCACTGTGCCCTTCCTCATTATGAATGTAATGGGCACCAGCACCATATTTATCCCTTTGTCTATCATACCTATCATCCTGCTGGGGATATCTTTAAATAAGAAAAATATTACTTTAAATGTGATATAAATATAATAAAATTTTGAAGTCATAGTTGTGCATTGGCATAGCATGGGGCTAATATGGACTTCATTTTCAATGGAATAGGTATAAACTATTTTCAATTTCTTGTTCTGATAAGACATGGCTAAAAAAAATATAATACAAATATACAGTAAAGCCTTCTTATGTTCTGCTCGATGCAAATACATAAAATCTGAATTACTAATTATGCACAAACAGATGATGCGACATATTTTTACTTGTACCACTATGCAATGTGATCATTATTTTTATCTATGAATAAGGAGCTTTTATTGGCCAGTAAAAAACACATTATAATAATTTGTGTTACAGTAACAATTTTTAAATTCCACACCTCTCATTTCGTGGTCTCTCATAGTTATAACTAACTGGGGGTTCTTGATGTCGCCTGTTTGGTTCTTCATAGTATCTTTGGCTTTCTCTACCACGATCATATTCTTCTACTGATTCCGAACGATGATATTCCTTCCTAAAATTTTATCTATACATTAAACTGAATTTTCTAATGCTTATAAAAAGAAATTAGTAAAACTTACTGATAATATGTGCGGGTTGGTGGATTTCCTTCTTCTGAAGATGGTCTGTGTTCTTTAACAACACTGTGTAACCGACGTTCTGATCCTCTTTCATAATGTTCATCTAAAAAAGAAACATGAATATAAAAATTCAGATAAATAATTTATTTAAAGAATTATTAATTTCCTTTATGAAATAACCTTCACTAGCTGATTGAGCTCGTTTAGAATGCTTATGTTTGTGTTTTCTCTTCTTTTTAGGAGATATTTCACCTTCACTTATCGAAATAGCATCATCGGATATGTCGTCGTAAGATTCCGATCGTCGTTTTCTCTTATTGTGCTTCTTTTTCTTTTTCTTATGCTTGCGTTTTTTTGAGCGCTTTTGATCATCCGTGTTACTATCAGAATCGGAAGAATCAGCACGTTTTCTTTTTTTCTTATGCCGGGGCTCAGATATTGAAGAATCATCACTTTCGCTTTCTGAAGAACTGCTTGATTTTACACTATCATCTGATTCTTCAGACTCATCAGAACTGTCGTGATGACGCTTTTTAGATTTCATTTTCTTGATCAACAGAGAAGATTATCATATATTTATCAATAATAAAAAGTGTATTAAGATAAGATGGACTCTCGTCTTCAGTTTTCACCATAGATTATAAAAAATATAAGTAATAAAGTAATAACCACAGAACTCATTAACCCAACCCAAAGGGCTAAAAACACAGATTGATTATTATGTGCAGACTACTCAATACGGGCCTAAGTCCATTATTATTAATTTCTTTTTCATCGACTTCAAAAAGTAGGAGTTTCTGAATCTCTTAGTTGGTATATATCTTTTTTTATACTACGCCTATTACACTGAGATTTCTGAACTGATTTTCGTATTTTTATTATTTTCGTTTTCTGTTTGATGCGGAATAATTGTTATTTGTACTAATTAAAGTTTTTTTAGTTATCTATCTGATGTTGGGATACACGCTGTACCATCTTAATTAATCACAATATTCACTTTTTACATTAGAATTGTTACTATGTGGGTGTTAGCATTATTATAATTTAGATAAAGAATGTTTTTACTGTACCTAAAATAGGCAACACTTTTACTGACAGATTTGAAAATACTGTCAAAATAACTGTTTGACATATAACGTTGATAATCGACTTGACATTACTTTAGTCGGTACTTGATGATTCTTTTCATACGATACGAATCTAAAATAATAGCTTTTATATTTAATATGTATCATAACTAAATAAAAACTAAAATTATTAAAAATATATAATAAAGTTTAAGTTACTTACCGGATAACTTTACATAACTTAATTATAATAACTTGTAGTATACTAGGTATATTATTACTCGTGTAACTTGGATTATATATACATAAATAAAAAATATTTCTTCTCTCGTAATAAACTAATAAATAATAATGGCTACCCGTAAGAGAAGTGGTTCTGGATCTAAGAGACACTTAAAGGAAAAGGTTGTACAAATATATGAATCTTTTTTCAAAGGAGATGATTTAACAAGTGACAACCCCACATTTTGGGACGAGTTTTTTTTATTAAAACCAAAAATACCACAACTGGAAGCCGAAATACAGAAACTGACTGTTGAACAATTAAATAACTTAAAGGATAATATTAATTTATTGGTTATACAATGTATAGAAATGTTAGGACAGGAGCATCATATCAGGTAGAATATTTAATAAATTAAATAAAATTTAGTAAAAGTTCCTCTAATTTACACCAACAAAGCCAATGTGATGTTGTGGCATGGTATTTGTCTGTTAACACTGTTTTCTGGATGTGGATTTGCACTTGAGAGGATGATTTATTTTCATTTCCTCACTCTGGTATGACATATTGTGGTATTAAGTTTGATTATTCAACACAATATTTTAAGTTCAGGTGGAAAGTGGAAAATTGAGTATCTTGACACCAGACTCTCTGGATACCATTTAATGTGAAATAGGGCCCTAAAGCTAAAATATGAAAAATAAAATAACAACAAGAAACAATTCACAGGTTAGTGTACGCGTTACAAACATTTAGTGCTATTTTAACCACTATGTACCAAAGAGCAGGACAAGATTCTTCTATAAATATTAAATATATATTATTAGGATCAGACAATGCTAACACAAAAATGCAAAAATTATTAGAACACTGCAGTACAATATTATCAGGTAAAGTTTATTATTATTTTACTGTTAGAAATCTTTTTACAATCCATTCAAAATCTGTACAAAACTCAAATTACAATTCTAAGTAAATAATAATTAGCTGAGGTATCTATCTACTTATGTGTATTTTAAAATATTAATATCTCCTTATTAAGACTTATTTATAAATAAGTAAATAAGCATTTAGTTTATAAAAATATGTCATATTTTTATACATTAAAAATCAGCAACACAACATAGTTCGTTTTTATATATATCAGTATCATATAGAATGTTATTGTTATTACTTTTTATGTTTAATGTAATAAACATCAACATATGAGTTCAATGTAGGGAAGGAAAAAGAAGAATAAATAGATTTAATGACAAATAACAATTATATGAAAAATAACAAAATATAAATTTAGAATAGAGAACAATGCAAAGAAAGAGGCTTGCAACTATTGTATTATTATAATTTTTTTAAATTTTGTATGTAATTTAGTGATATTTAATTATATCTTATTTGTTCTTTATAGGTGATGTGCCAGATAGTTTAAAATCAATGGTTTTGAAATTACTTCTTATAATTGCAACAGGATTTGACAATATAGATGACAATCCCCTTGTTGAACATTTAATGTTACATTCATTGTTTGAACCTTTAATACAGTTACTTTGTACATCTAGTGAAAGACAGCAACATGGTATGTTCTTTTCAATATTCTTTAAAATATAATGTTCAAAAAATTTGAAAACATTTTGCAATCCTCTGTTACATATGTGAAAAAATTACATCTAATTTTCAACTCATCAGTTGTCCTTATAACTTGTTATATTAAAACAGTAACTTCGGAATTATATTTATATATTATAATTATTTTGAAGTGTAATGTCACAAATTTAGGATCCATTGTTACATACCACCTTAAAATGTGACAATATATGGATGGCCACTTATACAGAATCTTTTTTTTTCAGGATATGATGTAGTACTTCTGTTAATGTTCTTAGTTAATTACAAAAAGCAAGAATCTGCTAACCCATATGTGGTTAAGTTATCCATACTAGATGATGAACTAGCCTTGAATGGGTAAGGTTGTTTGGCTATATTTTATTTATATATTTAAATGAAATTGTGGTGTATTAGGACACTGTGTATAACAATGGTTATAGGTTCAATCTCCACTCAGAGGAACATATTTTCATTTTATAGGTGAAATGTGATATAAAAATATATAATATTTATATATTTTTGCTCTGGGTAGGCAGAGTGCGCTGTTGATTTCTGCCACTCACACAATGGCTTGAAAAATAGAAGTGGAGGAGTGGATATGGGGAATAGAGTGCTAACACTAGATTCACTCAAAAGCGTTACAAGAAAAGAAAATAAAAAATATCCATGTGTTTGGATAGTGTACATATTATCATGTGAAAATAAACATTTATTTTAGTTCTCTTAAAGGTCATAACACCTATAAGAGAAATCTATAAATAATAATTTACACAGGATAAGTTTATCTTTTTATACAAAAAAGACTAGCAAAATAATGGTTTTTAATTTAAATTTACCTACTAGTAATTAAAATTTAAAAATAATTTAAATTTACTACATAATCTAACAAATGATAAACATACACTTACACAACTGTTAACCTATTTAAACATACAACAGAAAATGAAACACACAAGTACTGTAATCATTTTTATGTTTTACTAGCGGCCCGCCCGCGGCTTCGCCCGCGTGATCTATGTTATTATTAATTTCTGTCTCCATGAGTACCTACGTCCTATAAGTGACGTCCATGCAAAATTTGAGACTCCTAGCATTTGTAGTAACGAAGTTTTATACAAACTTTCAACCCCAAAAACAACCCCTTAGAAGTCGAATATTGCAAATTCCCGTCTTAGCGAGCACCTACGTCCTATAAGTAACTTCTATGCAAAATTTGAGATTCCTAGCACTTGTAGTTTTTGAGATTTCGTGATGAGTGAGTGACCTTTCGATTTTATATATATATATATAATAATATATATATATATAGATAAAATATCATTGAATATGCACTTGAATAATACAAGATAATGTAAAAATCAATGCTAACATTTTTTGCATTGATTTTTGCCTAATGTCTATCCATCTATTAGGATAAAAAATGTGCCACAGCGCGCTGATGGTATCCTGTTAGAAAAAAAACTTTTCGTTCGTGTGGGAAGTGATGAAACTAGTGTCTTGACACTGTGATCTATTGCTCTCTCTAAGAAAATGCAGGATGTTCTAAATTTTATAATTCTACGTCAACCACAAGTACAGTATACACTATAAATTTTGATTCCCTTCATAGTGTTGAAATGCCGTAAACCTCAAAGTCAAACGTCTCTTTTTTAAAGTAAATATAGAAATACGGTTTTTTCAGGAACTCAAACTCTTGGCAGACAGACAGACAGATGGACAACAAAGTGATCTTATAAGTTATTTTTTCCTTAAAAGTTAGAAAACCCTAAAAATATTTTTTTTATATTTCAGTTACGGCCAAGTAATAACAGCTGGATTAAATGATTTTGTAATGTCAACTTTTGGTGGAATGCAGACTAGTGGGGGAGGCTGGCTCTCCTCACTCACAAGTATGGTGGGAGGTATATTTTTAACTAGTGATGAGACACAACCAGTTGTTAGGGGACAAAGAAATAGGTATGTTTATATTTTTAATTTACTATTACTTTTATTTTTGCATAGTTATATTTGTGAGGTATTTATTTATTAAAATTTGATTTTTTTTCATCATATTAAAGCAGGGGTTCCCAACCTTTTCTTGCTCAAGGACCACTTTTATGTCAATATTGCTAGCAGGGCCCACTCTATTGGTATAATCATTATAAACTGTGATAATGATACTGAAATTTCAAATTAAATTCAATAGGAATTTACTTTAAAAAATTACGAGAAACATCCAACAATCAATCCACTAAAATTAAAATTGTTCGCGGAGCATTTTAGTCTTCTGCGGACCATTTCTAGGCTTCTACGGACCACTGGTGGTCCGCTTACAACTGGTTGGGAACCACTGTATTAAAGCAATGTTGGGTGAGTCTAGTATTGTCTAGCTCAGGTAAATCTACGTGTACATTTACCCCCACGTTTACAAAAATTATTTTATTTTTTCAATATTTTATTTTTGTAGTTTTTTAAAAATTTCTTATTTCCACCATTACTATACTTATTATAACTTCCAGCGGCGGCGAAGAGGGAATGCTGCTGGCGCTGTACTCGGCGGCGCACCTCAACCGCAATTTCATGACGACACTGGCGCACTCGTCGTCGGCCGCCGCGTCCGCGCCGCCCTCGCCGCCCGCGACTCTGCCCCCGCACCAGGTACACCAAAATATTCTAAAACGTAAAATGTGTCTTAATGTAAATCCAACAACGACTGTAAAATATTCTAGATCGTAAAATATTCTTATGAGAAACAATGGGAGCATCCATATTATAGATCGTATATATTACACTTATAGTTGCATTTTCAAAAAAAAAAAATGTTGCTGCTTTTGCTTGTATATGACTCATGTGTCGTCTACGGCTTCAAAAACACGATAACAAATTAAATACAATAATAATAAAAAAGGAATTTACATTAAATGTACTAAGTGAAGCTAAACTAATATTTTAAAAGATTGTATTGTTATTTGACATGTCAATTCTAAATTAAGGCTTTGGTAAGAAAAATAAGTGGGTCTGAAGCTTTAATCGAAAATTGTTACATTATAGTAGAGAAAGGTCTCTAACTGTTACTTTTGTAAGTTTGATATTTTGTGGAAAGTAAGTAAAATATAAAAAAGTACAATATTTTGTAATTTTGATTACTTCCAAAATATTGTTACCACTTTTTTTAGTAGATTTGTTTTTAAGTCTGTTAAAATAATGTAAACAATGTTTCAGAGTCCTCCGAACTTAGCGCTGATACAAGCATTAGACAATGATCAACCCACAAACTTACTAGTCACATTTTTCCAATATTGGTAAGTTCCATTAAATTTATTTGTTATAGAATATTATTAAACTAAATTTCATGATAAAGTTTATTCCGTCAACTTCCTTGTATATCTTCACGCTGTATCCCCCACACAGTAGGAGAGGCAGAGGGAACCTAGTGTTAAGATAGTCCGTTTCCCACTTGCCCTCGCACTTGTGTGTTTGATCCCCCTAGAGAAAATGAAATGTTTATTTAAATTTATATTTTCATTTCTTTGTTCTGATGTCGAGGCAACGCGGCGTTGAGTTCCGCCACTTAACAAGCAATGCCTCCGGAATTCGGCGAAAAATGGGGAACAGAGTGTCTTAATACTAGGTTGCCTAGGTTGCCCTGCCTGCGCTTCTCTGTGTGGGACTATAGTATTTTTAAATCTTGGGTATTATTAATTGTTGTTTCTTTTTTCAATTGACAGCTCAATAGTAATGGCGGACACTCGGGCCGAAACAAGTATCAACAAATGCAGTTTGTGCTTCATCACTCTCACGTGTATTGTGGAGGAACAGTTTGCAAACTCTATTATGCATGACCAAAATCTTACTTTTAAGGTAAATTATATTGATTATCACAAAAGTATAAAACACCAATTTTGTGTCGATACTTATTGAGGGGCAGAACTTAATGTCGCGCTCTGTCTATCAGAGCGGAGATATGAACGTAATATTAATACAATAATTCTTCCGAGACAGAATCGGACCTACATCCCGTTTACAGTCAAAGGCCTCCCACTGTGCCACGACGGCATAAGTAAATTACATTTAAAAAAGGGAGTCATAATAGTGATTATAAGATTTTCTTATATTAATTAATAGATAAATAGATTGTCAGTAATAGTCTATATGTAATACTAGAGGGCGCGGACGCGGCTACGCCCGCTTGAACTATACGATTATTTATTAAATATATTTATGAAATTATTTTCGGTTGTCAATAGAATTTGTAAGAAAATATAAGCCTAAATAATTAAAATAAATTAAAAAAGAATAATAAGTGGAGATTTATTATTACAAAAAATATCTGAGTAACCGAAATGAACAAACAAAAGAAGTAAAAGTACCTAAAGGAAAT
>DWNA01000264.1:0-28372 GCA_018249835.1 Heliconius besckei | reverse complement strand
TCCATACATGTTTATCCTCTAAATATTCTTGAACAGTGTAATACGCTTTACTTGTTAGAATTTTTTTTACAGATATTTTAAATTTTGGTAGTGGCAAATTAAGAATACACTGCGGAATTTTATTATACACACGTATACTCAGCCCCATAAAGGATTTATTAACTTTTTGGAGGCGAACACTTGGTGTAACAATCTTATCTTTATTTCTCGTTCCTATCGTAGGACTGTCACTATGTTTACTATGACAATGTATATTTTGTCGGCCAAAGAGAATGTTATAATACGACGAATACATAAATACGACTGATCCCTTATATGAGATTCAAACTCACTACCATCACACAATTACATTCCTATTAAGAAAAATAAACTTCTATACCAAAGTCACACTACAAAACTAGTCAACTAATAAATAGATTCACTCACACATGTATAACTACCAAAATTTACTCACACCGATGCACTTGCATATACATATATGCAAGGGCTTATGCGTTTGTGTGTGTAAGTAGGTCAGAGAGATAGGAGGGACACGTGTTAGGGCCGATTCTTTATTACTGTGGTATACTATTATTATGTAATTTAAAAAATTGAAAATTTAAAGCTTCAAAATTTTATTATTTGAAAAATATATGTTTACCTTTTCACTAGGTTTTATTTGTTTAAGCTATAAAATGAGTAAAAAATGTAAAAATAAAAAAAAAGTATTGTACAATTGTATAAATACATATACAGTAGAACAAAAAATGTCTTTTGTTATTCCCGACTGCTAAGAAAGGGTTATTTAATCTAAATCAAATCCTGAAAACGGTGGCTAGAATGACGTAATAGAACTTATCGATTTTCTTACAAATCCATTATCAACTTATAAAAAGAATATTTAAGAAGGCATATTAAAATCCATAAATTTATAATAGTATTAAATTTCCATATAGTAACTACTTTTATAAAAAAACCGTTTCTATTATAGCACAATGCCCTTTGCACAGCTACAAAGGATCTGCGCCCGCGCATAGGATGATATCGTGAATAGAGAGCGTTAACCCGATGACAGGAAAATAAGATTTTCTTTGAAAAGTTTTTAATGAAATTAATATGGTATTCATAAATATACAACTTATTTTTTTAGTTTCACGGTGTATCCCGCACATATTTGGTTAAGCAGAAGGAACCTGGGAAAAGAGTGTGTTAGCACTAGGTTCCCTCTGCCTGCTATACACCGCTAAAAACATTATATTTTAACTAGAATTGTTGCTATGTTCGCCTTTTGTACGAATTCGTGGAGAATATTTTAAGAAAAATCTTCAAATAGGTCAATATATGCTAATGTATAAAATATGACATAAAATAAACATTTATGCACAAGAAGACTCTGATTTTGAGATTGTATAAATATTTAATTATAATAAGACGGCTTTCGTTGTTTATTTAATGTTGCAGTCTCACTGGAAGTACTGAGTTCGATGCTTGCTCGAAGTGATTTTGTACGACGCAAATTATTTTCTTATAATATTTTAAGCCATTGTTTATAATGTAAAGAAGTTCTTGACGTCAACTTGGGACAGTGATTGATTGTAAAAACGTTAGTTATGGGATCAATTTCCACTGGGGGCTATGAATTTACATTTCGCCGATCTAGAATAAACAAAGCACGTAGGCGGAATCGAACCCATAACCTGTCGTTTTCATCACAGGCTTGTGGCTCTGCGCCAACATTGCCGCCTTCCACATTTAGTATCATATTTTTTTAAAAACACGTACCTCTCCAATTAAATATCGAATTTCTTAAAGATAATAAGCAAAGTCAAGGTTCTTCATTATGCAAGAGTTATTTAACTTATTACGTACAAACTCCATTACAAAAAATTCGAACATTGCATAACTACTCATATTTTTTTTTCTAACTTAAAAGTTCTTAATAATTGTATCCATTTTTTTTAAAACTTACGTATTTTGTTTTTTACTTTACATGACTTCCATTAGTAACTTTTTTAGTATATTGTTATGTTATACCTAACTTTATTCTACCTTTATTCTACCTAACAGAAGTTTATTCTTGGGCTTGTCTTAGCACGAAGTAGAAGAATGTCCCGAAAAGTCAGGGAAGAGTGGCGGACGGGGTGGCTTAACACTAGGTTCCTTCTGCTTACTCTGCTGTGTGCGGGATACAGCGTGAAGTTGATTTATACTTAAAGTTGTCTCTATACACTTTCCTTGTATTAGTAAATTTATTAATTGCACAATTAAAATAAAACGATCTTAATTAAGACAAATTTAGTAAGTTCTATAATCTTCAATAATTTCCATACCCTAAATTGAGTGATTACTCACCACAGTGGTTTTTCTTTTTAAATCACAAAATTATCAATTTCTACGTAAAAAATCAGTAAATTGCTAAAATAACGCAGTTCCTAAAGTTAGTAAACCAGTACAGCAAGTGGGGATAAGCAACCTACATACCTCCCCCCTTTCAAAAGAGATTGGATGTACAGATGCGATTGCTTATACTAACTACCAGCTGTCTCTGAGAGGCAATTATATCATATGAGTTTCAAAGTTAGCTATATATAGCTTTTTTATTATTTTTAATAATAAATGTATCAAGCAACTAGCCAGATCTACATTTTCGAGATGTTTTGATAAACAAAAGCTTAAGTATATTTATTAATTTGTAAAAAATCTGTACTAGAGGACTGGGTGACATTTCATTATAAGAAGCAGCAACTGGACAAAAAAAACGAATGACAAATGAAAAAAGCGATATCCTTAAATCTATTCTCAAACATAGATTTGAGCTTACGAACATAATTATCATATGTATTTAGCTTCATACTGTATTCCGCAAATATTAGTGTAGGTAGAGCGAGGAAATAAAAATATAAAATTTTTCAATTCTTCGAGTGGAAATCGAACCTTCAACCCGTCGCATTGACAGTCGCACATTTGTGCCTCGCGCCATGATATTTAATAATTAATTTAATGTTAATTTGAATCTACAAAATAATACACTTGCACCACATTTTCTATAAATCAAAATTTCTCAAGATATAGCGTAGATAATGCACGCATACTTTTCCCTTATCAGTAGTTCAGGACGTGATTTTTTGTCATTGTAAACCTTTTTATTTCGTAAGACATTTTTTTACTTTCTCCTTAATAAAAATAATATTTTCCCTTTTATACAGTTAAATATTTTTTTAAAGTATTTTCTTTGTAGAACTATAAATAAAAGGGTAGACTAAAATAAAAATTACGTATGTAGCTACAATCATTACATTTATATTTGATTTATATTTATTATTGTAAATTATTATTTGCTAAATACTTACCAACTAATAGATGATTTCGGGTTTTACTACTTTTTGTTTTTTTTTGGCAGCCTTTTATCTAGTGACTCTAAGAGAACGAAATACAATACTTACGGAGTACCTTAAAGCTACTTGGGTAGGTAGAGGGAATCCAGTGCTAAAACACTCATCGTCACCAATTTCTGCTTTTTGGACATTTCAGGTATTATATATTAAGTGACTCATTCAATACAGCTTTGTCTAAGCCTGCCTGCCTTTATACAAATACATTAGTGAAATATGGCCTAAACATAATATAACACCACTATTGTTATTGTACTTAAAAAGTACAGTGTTGAGTACCGCCATTTAAAATGCAATACTTCTAAAATGGATAGGAATCGGAGAACACAGTGTCTTAACAGTGGGCAAATAACGTAATAAATAGACGAGACAAACTAGAAAATGGACTGTTAAAGCGACGGTTGTAGTTAGATCCTCACTGGGAGGATTGATTAAATATAATTTATTTTCATTTACTCGCTCCGTTAGACGAAGCACGGCGTTGATTTTCGCCTGTCAATGTCAATGTCTCAAAAAATCAACAGACAGTGATCAGAATGTTTTTGTGGGAGAAAGCTTGAATTTGTAATTTTTTAAATTAGTACGTCTACCTTTAGCTAATCTATGTATATGTCGTAAGTCTCATCTCAGCGTCTAACTTGGCCGCATCTTATGCAACTGTTACGACAGAACTGACCGACATTTTATGATTTTGCTTATATAATAACAATTGTCGGTAACACCTTTTGTTCGCCGAAAATTAATTAGAATAGAATTGATATTGATGTCGGCGAATTTGAGTTTTTAAAGCAATTTTTTCTTGAGCTCTGTGTTAGAAAAAGGTGAAATTAAAGTGGGGTCATGTTAGAATGGTCGTTTCGCTTCATTTGATGCTAGAACGAATATTTTTATAACAAGTATTTTAGGTTTATTTTATTTATATTTATTATAAGATTATTGGAAAACGGTCACACTTTACTTTACTTCCGGTTACTTAACGTTTTATAACTATAAATATTTAACCTACATACGAAAATTTAAATAACAAGAAATAATTACTTAACTTTTCTTAGAATATAATTTTTTTTAAGGTATTTGAGGATAAATCTGGATAGCTTAAGTGAAAAGATGGTATTGTCTCTCGGTAGGTAACCCAATTTTACGACAGTCGGATATAATATGGTCATCAAGAGAAATACTTTTAAAGATGCGTCATTGTTCCATGTATTAAGTCACGTCACTACAACGTTGCGTGTGTCCCATGAATTTACTTATTAGTTATAAATATTATAAATTTCTTCACATCATGGCCTATATGTTTCAAAGAGCTTCACGCTGTATCCCGCATATAACAGGGCAGGCGGTGTGAACCTCTTGTGAAAACACTCCGTTCACTAATCACTAAAAATATGTTCCTTGACTTTAATAAAACAAAAGCTGTAATAATAATTTTCTGGTTGAATTAATTCTAAATAGTTTTATTTCAACATCTTCCATCATTATATTTACACAACATGATAAAACTATGAATCAATGATATTATCTTTTTTTATAGACTACTAGCGGACGCTTCGCTTCGCTTGCTTGTTTGGGGGTGAATTCTAATAAACCATGAAACATGTGTTCAATTAAATATTTTTAAGAGTCTAAATTTAAAATTTTATAAAACTTAAAAAATTTAAAATTCCATACAAACTTTCAACCCCTTATTTGCACCCTTAGGGGGACAATTCTAGAAAACGATTAAACACTTTAAAAATTTTCAAAATCCCTTCTTAGTGGAAGTCCAGATTACGAAAGTAAACATCTGTCTAAATTTCACGTTTCTACGTACAGCGGTTACGGCTGTGCGTGCGTCTTACCTCAGTCAGTGAGGACAAGTCCTTTTATATATATAGATAGATAATGAAAGAAAGTTCTATATAAAATGTAATATTTTAAAATGTAAATAATTATTTATAGAAAATATACAGTTAAAACCTAATTCACCACACACCCAGAGCCCTCCTTAAAAAAAAACTACATTACAAAATCGAAAAAGCCATCAACAAAAATGACATCCTCATGGTGCTGGGAGAATAAATTAATTTCCTTTCTTCGCACTGGTAACAAAACAAAGCGCGGCGTTAAGTAACGTTACTCAGCGCGGAATGTCTCAAAAATTAGACCACGAGGGAGGAACGGAGAGCCTTATATCTAGGTTCCCTCTACATATCCTGCTATACTGGCTTATAGAAGCGGGATACAGCGTGAAACTGAAAAAAACATATTAAAAATTAATTTGTACAGATGTATTGAAGTATAGATTTCACAGCATCTCACAATGATGTCACGGCTAACAAGATAATAATAAGTTTCGAGGAAAGTGAACGAAAGCAAAAGGTATCCTGGATCCGGTACCACTGCAGTGGGCCGCCTGTCACAATATATATACGTTGTATCATTTGGTTAAATAAAAAAACCCAAGAACAGTCATGGTGCGGGGCTGTGACTGTAAACGCAGCGGTGGTGGGTTTGATACCCATTTGAGGAATTAAATATTTAATATTTTCAGTTCTTCGCTCTGATGTTCCGCCACTTAACACGCAATACTTCCAGAATTCAACACAAAGTGATAAACGGATTGTCTTAACACTAGGCTCCCTTCATCCTGCTACATGCGGGCTACAGCGTGAAGCTTTAAAAAATAGTTTAAAAATTCAATTATTGAGATAAAAGACTATATTGACTTAATTTTTTTCCACGCTCTGGTAAAGAGGCAAAACGCGGCGGTGAGTTCCGCCACTTAACACGCAATGTCTTTAGAATTCGTCGGAAAATGGGAAACGGAAGGGTCTTAATGGGAATGTCTGCTTCAACACTAGGTTCCCAGAATCTCTCTGCCTTCCCTGCTATGCTCGAAATACAGCGTGATTGAAAAAAATATATCAAAAATTTAAATTTAAGTTACATTAACGGTCCTTAACGGATTTTTCTGAATCACATACTAAAGTGTGTCGTCGTTTTCCTCAGCTTTTTATTGACACCATTTTTATTTCTGCAATATAATACTGATATTAAATTGATAAGAAAGATGTATTGTTTTAATTAATATGTATTATTTTAGCTTCACGCTGTATTTGGAATATAGCTCGGTAGGAAGAGGGAACCTAGTGTTAAAACATTCAGGTCTTCACTTTTCCCCTAAAACTTCAAAGATCGATCGTCAATATTTCTTATTTTTTTTACATTGCGAGCGAAAAAAATACATAATAAAATTTTATTACTGTTCTGTATGTAAAATAAGTTTTTAAAACTTAATTTACACGCGCCGGTTGTTGGTTCCCCTTCTGTTAGATATATATTTTATACACAATTTCATGTTTTTTCTTAATTATTGTAACAAACGACCCGTTTATTTATTTTCAAAAGTACTAAATATTCAAATTATTAGTTAAATTCTTTTTTTATATATATTAAGCTATTCGCCATCGCAATTTCTATACAAAAACAATCGACAAAGGTTCATGTCATAACATAGTCCGTCATAAGGCTCGAATCTCTCCGAATGGATCCCGATCCTACCTACCAAAGACCTTAAGCCTATTGCTATGTTAAACGAAAATAGACTTTATTATTTTATCATACGGTAGAATTTTAATTGGTATTTTAATGACGTATAACACCTTTTCGTAGTCAATTTGTTAGTGTGATATAGTTCTAAGTGTATGTATTTTGTATTGTTTAAATATAATAGTTATCGTAATGGAATAAGGTTGATGTTAGTTTGTTTTTGTATGAGCCAAAGTGATTTTGTGGCAACACACAAATTGCCCTACTATGAAAAGTGAAAGTACTGTGGCGGAGGGGAAGCCGAGTGGAATAGAATGTAAATGCGGATTTCGGTATTTGATGACCCAAGTATTTGTGTTTCAAACTGCTGATAGCTTATGATAGCCTGGTAGTTTTGTTACCGAATATTTTTTTTATTATCCACTCGTTTTTTATTTGTTTTAGCGCCGTTTTATGTGATATGGTTCTATTTGGTATGTAAATTTGGAAGGAGATGGAACTTTGTAGCAATAAATGAGTTAAATGTAATTTTAATATGGTTTGGTGTGATAGAGTTCTATGTAAATAAAATGAAATGTTAAACTGTATGAAGACAGTCTTCAGTTGAAACGGTAAATCAATTGAATGACAATAACTTGGTCACAATAAACTACTAATCTACTTACACTATAAGTAGAAAAAAAAAGTATAGAGATGGTGTTAAAACGACAAAGTAAAAAAATAGAGCATCTATTTTTTTTAAGTAAACGTAAGAAAAATATGTTTTTTTCAGGAAATCATGGGGCCGTGGATCTGAGTGTATGGTTTGAATTTCAACTCGATATCTCCAAGCGTTCCTGAGATAAAGGCTCTTCACAGACAGACCAGACAGACATGCCGACAGACGGACAACAAAGTGATCTTATAAGGGTTCTTTTTTCCTTAAAATGTATATAGAATGCTGGCTACATCTTGTTTACGCTGTATCCACAAGGCAGGGTAGACAGAGGGACCCCGGAAACCTAGTGTTGAGACACCCCGATCCCATTAAGACCCTTCCGTTCTTCTCTTTCCACCGATTCTCGAGGACTGTGTGTTGAGTGGCGCAGCTCAACGCCGCGCTTTGCGTTGTTACCAGAGCAAATTTAAGCTGTTTAAGTAGTTATACGCTGTACCGCTCTACCACGACGACCTCAAGTCTATTATTAAATGCTTTAAGTATTACTTAATCAACTTTTATGGAAATCCAACTCGATTTCTATAGCACTGTATAATTGATTCAACCCGAATCTAAATGTCTACCTCCAACAAATTTATGACAGCCTGGTACTTTTGATCCGATGGCTTTTTTTAATTTTTTCTTAAAAAATACAAGCGACGACATAATTTTTATGTGCCTATAAATGTCATATGACTTTGTATTTTTATTAATAAAAACTTTTTATATAAAAGTTTCGAACTGTCAGATGTTAAATTATGTTTTAAAGAGTTCAGTTTCTCTTTATTATTATTTTATTTTATTGCTTTTTTGTAATGCAATTATTGGATATGCGATGATTGTGGGTTCGATATCGACTCGAGGGAATTTACATATAAAATATTTTCAATTCCCCCTGCCTAATTCAAAAATATGTTGGTACATAAATAAGAATACAACAATAAAACTGACTTCAAAACTGTACTCATATTATGCACAAACTTAAACAATAACTAAATTGTAGAAAATATATTTGAACTACTTCAAAGTAAAGAAAATTGGCAAAGCTACGCCGCTCTACGCTCCATGTCTTGCAAATTGGACGAAAAGTGAAAAACAGAGTGTCTTAGCTCTAGGTTTTGTCAGCCTGCCCCGGTATATGCGGGATACAAGATAAAGCTAAGCAAATATATCTCCAAGAAGGCTTTTTTTTGGCCCGACAACCATGGCGTTAACAGCCAAATAGGTACTGCTCCACTGAGTTACAACAGCTATTTATGCTATTTTAAAGATCACATTCACGCTTTTTCCCGCACAAAAGTGTAAGCAGAGGGAATATAGTGTTAATACACTGATCTGGTCTGTCAGAATCTGAGACATTATGTGTCGAGAGGCGGAACTTAACGCGGCGTTTTGTCTTGCCAGAACACTAGTGTGAGGGAATCGAACCTACCAACTTCACATTTCCAGACATATACCGCCCCACTTAGCTACAATAGCCTGAATTACGTAATATAGGAAACCTAGTACTCTAGTGGGAAATCTGTGGAAGTGGCACAGACCATTTTACTTTCATTGGAACGAAATTTATACGTATTCCGAATCGAATCTAAATATATTTGCATTTAATGTTGTTTTAAATTATCCTATATTTTGTTTCGAGTATCTGTTTATTTTATTAATTTTATAGCTTTGTGTATTTTTTTTAGGAATGGTAGACAGAGGTAACCTAGTGGCGTAACTCAACGCCGCACTTAGTCTTTTTAGAAGGGCAACTTAAAATGGCTGAGATGTACTTACCTAATAAATAACGTATTAGGGTGTTTTTTTAATCTAATCATGAAAAAAATGTATCTATTAATTTTCATATATTTTTTTTTGCTTAAAAAATCTAATTATTTATTTTATTCTACACCGATTCGATACTATCGACCAAATCGATATTTCTTATTCGAAAGTACCAGGAGTTTATCACTTTGTAGGAGTTTTTACAATAACATGGGAACAATCCCACGAGACCGTACTGATGTTGATAAAAAATCAATTACATCTTATTCCAGTGAGACAAGGTCGACTTTCCTTCAACTAGTTTATTTCTCACGTTATATCATGTAGTTGGTGGGATATCTTAATTGTAATATATCTAATTAAGCCACTTTTTGAATTATTTATCAGTCTTTTAAATGATTTACGAATTATATTTTGGTTGCGAGTTCGAATCCTAGTGGGGAAATGAATTATTCGTACTTTCTCACACTGGTATAAAGACAGAGTGTGGCGTTGAGTTACGTGAAATTTTGCGAAAAGTGGGGTGACACAGTGACGTAGAGGATACAGCGAGAAGCTATAAAAAAAACAAATATAAATTATATTACCATTTTTCTACTATAACCATAATTTATTTTCATTTCCTTGTAATTGTTTCCAAGATAATTAACTATTAGTCTCTAAACAAATTCTAGATGAATCGATTGTGATGAAAAATGTTATATCTTTACATTATGATTTATTTAAAGTTTCACACCGTATACCTGTGTTTTATTAACACTACATTGCATTCCTATGCAGTGTTAGAACACTCCATTCCCCTTAAGACACTTCCGTTCCTCCCTTTCCATCTAATTTTTTATAAGTTATTGGTTGATGAGTTTCGAAAATTAACGCCAAGCTATGTCTCGTTATTAGAGCGAGAAAATAAAAATATTCCTCTCCATCGAATAGGAATCAAATCCACAACCGTCACGTTTACAGTTAGATACGACCTTTTTAACTAATTACTGGTTAAAGTTATTTTCTAGTATGCAATTAAGAACGATTCGACCTTACACCATAGACATCAAATGCCAATGTCATAGTAAGTCAATAAAATTATACCTAGCTCACATAATAGAGCGACTAACCTGGTGGTTGCGCCTGCATGTTCATATGAAAATAACTACAACCCGTATTTATAAGCCGCTCTCAAGTCTGAGATCAATCTTGATATGCCGTTTTTATTTATAAATTACAAATCAAACATTATGCATTTAACTACTAACAAAAAAACATAAAAATCGGAAAAACGATCTACTAATAAATTTAATACTGGGTTTCCTCTGCCATAGTGTAAATAAAAAAATATATAATAAATTAGAATAACTTATTTACCTTAGAAAGGATAGTGCAAATCATAGTGATTCATCACTAAATTCTCTCTGCCTATCCTCAAAAAACAGATAATTCTACAATAATACATTTTTTCCCCAAAACAAGTATAGTTACCTAGGGCCAAGGGCCTAGCGGGCATCCACCCCGGTGAAAGTACCTGGCCTAACTCTTATTTGGTTCATTCACTTCTGACTGGGAGAGGCATGGAGTGACCGATTACAATTTAATCTATTATGTGTTTGTCTGTATGCTTGAAATTATTAAAAATATCAATATACCTATTGAGGCCCCTGTGGCGTGAGGGGTTGACTGACTGTAACGCGATGGTTGTGGATTCGATCCCAATTCGGGGGTATGTATAATTTAAGCTTTGGTAGACAAAGCGCGGTGTTTAGTTC
The DNA here is from genome assembly GCA_018249835.1 of Heliconius besckei. Lineage (NCBI taxonomy): Eukaryota > Metazoa > Arthropoda > Insecta > Lepidoptera > Nymphalidae > Heliconius > Heliconius besckei. Next base: position 17,249 of record DWNA01000264.1, on the reverse strand, counting down.
TTCCATTTAACACACATTGCCTCAGAGACTAGGTTGCCATTGTTTACCTTACTATTGCCGGGTTGTAGCGTAAAGTTAGAAAAGAAAATATATATATATGAAAAATTACAACATATACTGCTGAATTTGAAATTAAAGAAAAATATTATGAAATTTTGTATGCGAATGAATCACCAAAGAGTTTGCTCGGAGTGTTGACAGATAAAAAGAGAATTGAATAATTAATATCTAATGTATTCGTGATATATATTTTTTTTACTTTTTCCGCTATCTAGTGCAATCACCTCACTATAAAGAATAAATTCATACTTTAAAACAATTATAAATTTTGAGGAATTAAAAAAAAACCTTATTCTGAAGCAAAGCTGAAAATAATTAAAAAAAAACTTAAACTAACTACTCCGACTACATCCGACACTCAACAGGGTTAGGTACTCTCTACCTATCCTTCTATGTGTGAAATTTGTCGAATTTATTTTGAAAAAAAAAACACATCATTAACTCAAACTTCTCTTATATTAACTCAAACTTCTAATTAAAAATTTACATAAATGAGACAGCTCCATACATCCCATGTTCCAAAATTCCAAGGCTGGCGAGAAGAAAGCCCGGAAAGTGACAGTGGAATCCACCGGCGCCGTGCAGCGCCTCTAAGAATATAGATCTACAAATATTTATATGCGCTTTTAAGCTTTCATATACAATAAACAGAATTTTTTATATGCATTCTAGTACAAGTATATCTGGTAGACAACGCGCGGCGTTCCAAAACCTCCTCGGAAAGAGGGAGAACGGAGTGTCTTAAAACTCGGTTCCCTCTTTCTACCCTGTTATGCGGAAACAATCGTGAAACTATAAAAATATATATGTAAAACGCCGTAAAAGATGATGAGAAGGGAGAGAAGAGTTTGATTTCTTCTAGGGGTAATGAATTACTATATTGGCGATAGTTGCTGACTCTATAAGCTATATAATAGGTTATGGGTTCAATTTCTGCTAGACATAGTTTTTTTTCTACCAGTTTAAAAAGCAATATTGAAACCCCAATATCTACAAATAGATGATAAATTGGAAAACGGAGACACTCGACACTAGGTTCTATTAAAACGAAAAAAATAATAGAAAAAATCTTTCTTATTATTATTTGTATAAAACACATCAATTATATATGTATGTTCTTATCACTTTAAGAACTAATTTACAAGTTAAGGATATGAATACATGTTTACTTTTTTCAACTTGAACCTGTTTCCTTCGAAAGTGATCCTATCGAGCCTAATGGTTACTTTCACCTCTATTCTATTGCAAGTTCGATGACATCCCAAAAAGCTGAACTAAGCTTGGACGCCCCTCAAATTTGTTTATTATAATAGAAAAGTATGTAATTTATTATTTTGTCTAATTGTATGAACAATTTTGCTACTTTTACATTATTTTAATATTAAATATAATATAATGCATTCATATAATATTTATTTTGGTTAAGATCTTTTTCTACTCTTAATTTGTTTTATGACATGGCTCAATAAATGTTGGTACTACATATAATTATTTTTTTCTATTTATAAAAGGAAAAAAAAACAAGAAAAGAAAAATCTGATTTCATGAATGTTTTACACAATGCCATTAAAATATTCCTTAAACTTTATACAAAAAATTATCTCCATATACAAAAACTTATCTCCATACAAATAATTACTGTTGTCAAAGTTTTTTTTTTCTTTCTTCCTTTGACTATAACTCTAACTTATACTGATGTAACACTCGATCACCAAAAACTGCAGTGTCAACTGGAGGTCGACGCACGCGCGTGTACAGACGCAGGCTGCAGTACCTAAAAGATACCCACTTTTCTTTTCTATACCCTCCAAAATTCCACATTTTTAGGGATACACAAAATTTTAAAATTGAAGTCATAGGTATATGAAGAGGGTAATGACGAAGATGATGAGAGCGTTTGGCGCTCCGTTCTTTGTGGCTACCCCGTAAGGGATAAAGCGTGAAGCTAGTAAAAAAACGAAATACAAAAATCTTCTCTTCCCGTTCCCGTATTTTACGAAACCCTCTTATAGTTCTCGTCTACACTCTCCAAGATCCATTTCTTATAATAGTAGTCCAAAAAAAATTATACAACTTAACCTAAAATTCCTGTTGTTCTTTAAAAAGGAACACAAAACAAAAATTTCAATGCTAAAATATTCCAAATTCCCGTGTTTTCGCCTTTTTGTTAATGAAAAATAGTCCATTTTCTCCACCGAGTGTACAGTGCACGTGCAAGGACGGGTCGCCGACCGCCGCCCGCGCAGCCTCCGGGAAACTTGTGAGTTAGTTTTCACTACACTACCTCTACCACAATAGTAAAAATTTTGTATATAGATCACCTTTAGGTTTTTTGTACTAATTATGATATATTTACTTTTTGCATTAAGTATGCTTTACATATAACATACAAATATATTAGTATTTTTGAGGTCGTCATATGTTGTTGTAAATGCGATGCTCGTGGGTTCAATTTCTAATTGGGGAAATTAATTATTTTCATTTCCTCGTTCTAGTGTCTCTAATAATAAAGTGGAAAATAAAAAAAAGTGAGGAAAGGAGTGTCTTTAGGATAGGTTTCTTCTGTTTACCCAGCTAAATGCAGGGTAACATGTGAAGCTAAAACGAAGATTACTTGAGTTTGGAATTGACACAAACAAACACTTTATAATATTAGTATATATGGACCAAAACGTTGTATCATCAAAGTAAAAATTCCTATAAACGAAACAATTGCATGAATGAAAGGTGCGGAATAAGCAGACCACCGACAGCGGTATTCATAATCTTCTTAGAATGTATAATTTTGAGCTTTAGTAGCGTTAATATACTATGTACTTATTATTTACGTTATTATAAATGGCCACCTACGTGGTGGAGAAGTCTTATATGTTTACCACGCTTTTATAAAAAAAAAAACCAGCTCGGGCACTCAGTTTTCCACTTTTTGCATAATTTTTCGAGGCGTTGCGTGTTGAGTGGCGGAACGCCGGGCTTTTGCCTTAAGTAATGAAAGTGGGAGAAATTCAGTTTTTAGGTTATATTATGTAGTTATAAGTCAACTTAATAAAAGAGTAGAGGCCGTCGTGGCACAAGGGTATGACTGTAACGCGACAGTTGTAGGTTCGAAACCCACTTGGGTTGAAGAATTATTATTTATTAATATTTTGAGTTATGCCACTCAATACGCAATGCCTCGAAAAATTCGGCAGGAAGTGGAGAACGGAGTGTCTTAATATTATGTTGCCCTTTGCCTAGTAAAGTTGACTTAGTAAAGTTGATTTTGATTTTTAATGGAATAAAGTATAAATAATGTATCAGCACAATTAAATAAAGAAAGGAGAACGGAAACACCTGACATAAATTTCCTTAATACTTTGCTATAATATATTACATTATATAATAATTACATAAATAACATGACATTTTGACCGTGACAATCACGTGACGTTCAAATTTTGTATTCATCTCTACGTAACATAGTCTAGGAGGTGGTTGTTAATAAGAAGTTAATAATGACTTAAATATTATAGATTGCCTTATACTACAAGGAAATAAATATCTGGAGAAAATCTGGAGAAATAAATATCTTGTCCTAAACCTTATAATAAAAAAATAGTTATTAAAACAAAAAAGCAACCTCAAAATTGAAAAAAAATTACATACAAATACTTAGTACATGTAGGAGTATAAGGAATGTCAGAAGCATCAGCTGATTGATATTTTTGCGGTACTAATAGTGTCATAGACAAAGGTTTAAACTTAATTGTTAAAATAAAAAAAGTAATATAGAGCCTACTTTAAAATAACTGCCTCTCGGTCTATAATAAATAGATGGCGCTAGTATAGAAGACACTATTACAGTCCCAGCGTTATGTAAACTCGGCAAGTGCAAGTAGACCGGAACGTCGACGCTACAGGTTGCTTTAAATCGTACTACGATTATAAATATGTATATATTTTGTTAGTACTTAACTAAAGACTATGGAAACAGGATATTTCCCAATTTAGGGGCTTATTATCAGTTTTGGGGAAACTTTATTTATACTTTCCTAGTGGTCTGTAAAGTTAAAAAAAGGTCCCTTCAGAAGCGGAACATACCAGACTTTCTACACTACTCGCAACCACAGTTACGAAAAGAAAATATTAAATATTACATCTTCTTGAGTGGAAACTGAACCCACAAATAACAAGTTTGCAGTCGGACTCTGCGCTGCTGCCCCATGACGGCGTCATTCATAATAAATATTCTGAATATATATTTTTACACACTCTGTATAATATAGTTGAAATCGCAACCAGTTTTACGCAAGAGCGTGCAAATCGAGACGAATAGAATCACTTCCTAAGAATTGACATACTTTCATTCGGTTTAAAAAAGTTTTTTTGTTTTAAAAAATAATAATTACAAGAAACAGAATTAATTTTTATTAAGCGCTTTATATAATTTCTATTTTGTAATTATTATAATGCAATTTATGCTTAGATTTGGAGTTTCTTTTTTTGTCTAGTTAGGTGAGGCGGTGATTTGAAGGATTCAAGCGTACCAATATCGTTACTTTATTTTATCTATAGGTGAAGACGGAGTCGTGGTGCGATGTGGTAGTGTCGGACTGTAAACAGCTCCAGCTGTTGTGGATTTGATTCCATTATTTTCATTTATTATTTATTATTTTCATTTCTATACTGTGCGTTATGTAGCGTTGAGTTCCGCTACTCAACACTCAATGTCTCAAAAATCGAGCGAAGACTGAGTACTAGACACCCTCTGCCTACACTGTTATATGCGGGATACAGCGTGAAACTTTAGAGACATAAAGATATTAAATCAGGATTTGAATCCACTGTCATTATAGACACGTTTCAGACACGTTTATTGACTCCAGGGAGATTATGCGATATCAATCATTTGGTAATATGAGAATAATGTGGAGTGTTGTAGACTTCACGTTGACTGATAATGGCTCGAAACACGTTTTGAATATCGTACATTAGCTTTGTGAGGTTTTTTATATTTTAGTTTCTTTATTTAATAATACAAAGCCCTTGAAGCTAATCATGGCGCAGGAGCACCACCGTGTGACTGTAAGCCCGTCAGGTTGTGGGTTCGATTCCCAGAAGTGGAAATTAAATATTTAAAATTTCCATTTTCTTCACTCTGGTGTCGAGGCAAAGCGCACCGTTCAGTTTCGCCACTCAACACGAAATGCCTTTAGAATTCGGTAGAAAATGGGTAACGAAGTATCTTAACACCGGGTTTTCTCAGCCTACCCTGCTGTGAGCGGGATACAGCCTGACGCTAAAAAGAAGACCCCCAATTTAATTTAAGAACAGTTGTTTCTACGGGTATGCCCCATCTCTAGTCCAGAATCGAAAATACCCTAAAAACAATAAAAAAATAGCAATTCTTTGGGATCGGGAACATCCCTCGTAGACTCAGTTCATATAGTAGGAATATTGTACTCGTGCACCGCTCTTTCTTTTTTTTAGCTTCACGCTGTATCCCGCACATACCAGATTAGAGAAATGGAACTTGGGAACTTAGTGTTAAGTGATACCGTTCGTCACTTTCCGCTGGATTCCAGATGCATTACGTGTACATACAAAAAAAAGGTAAAAATGCAAATTCTCTTGCAATTTAAATATATAGTAGATACCTATATATGAATATATTTCAATATCATAATCGCATATTCACCTTCTCCGTTATCAGTTGTGCATTTTTATCGTGCACTGATCTCAGAGTGCATTGATATGTATGTATGAATAATAAAGAAATAATGCTAGACCCTGAGTTTGTTTTTAGAGGGTTCCGTCTAATATATATTTTTTATTTTTTTTAAATTCTCAAAAGGATTTTATGTCTTCTATTTCATTATTTTATGAAATTTTGATATGCATTTTTTTTAGCTATAAAAAGGAATCTCGCTGAGTTTCTCCCGCCGGTTTTTCTTAGGTAAATTGTTTGACGTTCAAAAATTGAAGCATGTAACTTTTTATTTTGAGAAAATAATTGGAATATAATTTTATTAAGGACTTTTAATTAAAAGTTCGTTTGAATAAACCTATACCTTTCGATGGGCGTAGGCAAAGGCAAACCTAACCTAACCCAACTCAGAATGGTCTTGTACCCATAAATTTTTCTTATAAAAAAATTGCCCTGAAAAATTAAAATAAATCCTATTACACGTTTTCATTAACATATCTTTCTGCTTAAAGCAAAAATGCCTATCCCACAAAATGAGGAAATGCATAGAGATAAGAAAAAATAATTTGCTTAATCTAATTTTTACTGGCAGATAAAGTGCATAGTTCTAATAAATAAACGTATTATGCAAATATGATAAAAGACGGTGTGAAATTCTTTTCCTTGTTTGCGAAATGTTTGTGTCATCTTTTTATTACCTTTTTTAATAGCTTCACGGTGTATCCCGCATAATTATAGGAGGGTAGGCAGAGAGAACCTAGTATCAAGACACTCCATTCCTCACTTTTCGCCGTTTTTTTGAAGTTGTTGAGAGGTGGAACTCACGCCGCTCTTTGATTTGCTAACAGAGCGAAGAAATTGAAATATAGCACGGTGCGGCGTTGAGTTTCACCACTCAACACTCAATGCCTTCATAAATGGGTCGAGTGTGGAACGGATGTGTCTTAATGAGCAATAAAAAATGTATAAAAATATATTTTTGATACATATATTTTTTTGTTATATACATTTCAATAATTCGCCATCTATTGTCGATTTTCAGTACTATATATTGCTAGTCCTCAATAGATGGCGCTAACTGTTATAAATATAATTAAACCAGTGCCATATATTTGAAACAATTAGTGACACATATTTATATTATAAAAGATGATATTTATAAATAATAAGCACATTTTGAAATATGTATAATCAGCTTAAATGATTAGTTTATAATAATTATAGTTTTTAAAATTGACACTAGGTGGTAATAAAATAATAATCTATGTAAAATAATTGTAATAAAAATTGACACTAGTTGGTAATAAAATAATAATCTATGTAAAATGTAATACAAATTGTATGTATGAACATGAACTCAGAGTTTTAACATTATGTACTGCCATAGTAATTTAATTTAACAGATTTTGTCTTAAGCCTATTCATTTTATATTTATTTGTAATTATTCACAATATAATACTAAAAATAAAACACAAAATACACACACAAAAAGAATAAACAACAGTTGGTTTTCCCTCTTCTGAGATAGATGGCGCTGATTTCTCATATTATAACGAAGTCGTTTCCATTTAAAGTTTAAATTTTGAACTGTACATTGAATTTTGAAGCAATTTTTACGAACAGACAGAATGATTCAATAGGATTTTATTTTTTAATATCAGTATAGGAAAATTAATCATTTATAATTTACAGTATACTAAAAGAACTTGCTCTTTCATCATCAAATGCTTATTTTGAAAGTTTCAAAAGTATTTATAAAACGTATATTTATTTTTATTTAACAGTAAGTTTGACTCCTGCTACGCTTAAATTTTCATTACGTTTCTTTACTATATTCCTGAAATTCCTTCTCATTGTCACTAAAAACAACATCTTGCAGCGCCAAAGCTCTCAAGAGTAGTTCCGATTCATTCTTCTCGAGGTCCTGTTCTAGAATCCATTCATTAATCATATTTGACAGATTAATTTCATCCATTGTTTTGTCGTCTGGGACATTATGTGGTTCATACATGATTCTTCTGTAGTTTCTTCTTATTAGAAAACCAGCCTCTTTAAGTTTCTTCTTAGCGAGGTGCAGGAAAGTGGGCGATTGGATGGTCTCTCGTAGCCAGTTCTTGATTTTATTTTTCTTTTCTTCTACGCGGGCTTTGAACCTGTGATTCAAATTTGATTGTTATATTTTATATAGCTAAGTAGGCAGAGGGTACCTAGTGTTGAGACACTCCGTTTCATAATTTCTGCAGATTTTTCGAAACATTGTGTCTTGAATGGTGGAAGTCAATGACGCCTCGTCTACCAGACAAGGGGAAATGAATTTAAACTAACCACCATCACTTTAAGAAACACACAGTTAAAATTATTTATACAAATAAATAAAAATATAATATACCTATATGAATATTTTAATGTAACCTACTTCTTCAACTCTTGTTCTCGTCGTCTAGCCTTCAGTATGTTCTCTTTCAATTCAGGTACAGTGTACGCTTCATTCGAAGCTATAGTGAGCTCCACCCACTCGGTTATTTCCGACACGCGGCTGTAAACACCGGGTGACTGGGGATCCCCACATTTTTTACCACCAAAGGATACAAGCCCCATTAATATACCGTCTCTTACTGCTGGTCCTCCTGAGTCATGCTGAAAGTAATGAGTAATGACTTTTTTTATCTTTAGAGGCCATCTTTGGAGGCAGTGGTTACGACTTCGAATCCCACTCTGGGTTATTTACTCGTTTTAATAACAAGGCAAAGCACATCGTTGAGTTCCGCCTCACAACGCGTAAAGGCTCCAAGTTGAACCGATTTTGAGTGGGGAACGTAGTGTCTTAACACTGTGTTATTTCTGCCTACCCACTGCCCCACTGTGTTACAGACGGCCCCAAGCCGGAGTGACCTATTATCACAGATCAAAAAACATATATAATCCGTCTTATATCTATAAAAATAAATATTTCCCTTAGTAAAGTAAAAATCTACAACCATATGCGAGTATTTTTATGATACTATAATTTTTTATGATATCAATTTATACGATTGAAGATATTGCTATCTTATTTTCAGAGGAGTTGAGTTACAGCTTTGCGCTGTATCTCGAATCTAGCAGGGAAGGCACAGGGAACCTATTTAACCAAACAACACTCAGTCCACTCTCCGCTCTCCGTCTAATTGTCACGCAATAGGCATGTTAAGAAGCGGAGTTTAACGCCGCGCCTTGTCTTGTTAACATAGCGACGAAATTAATATAATTAATTGCCCTGTGTAAGAATCGAACGAACACCCGCTGCGTTTATATTATTACTATAGCTAAATTTTACAAAATGCTCAAATAATATGAAGCATATTCTAATGTATAAGCTATATACCCGTTTACAGTATAACACTTTAAGGTTAGTGCTCATCTAAGCCCATTTAGTAGTTTAAGGGTAAAAGTGGGACAAACATACATCCTATTAAGTTTTCACATTTATAATATTAGTAAGAAGGATTGTTACATTGCAAGCGTCCTTCCCCCCGGTGGCATAGCCGGCGCACAGCATTCTCGGTGTTATATAAAAACTATAGGCCTTTTGACAATCTTCGAGACGCATTACGGGCACTGGTACGAAACGTAGCCTATTTGGGATGTTGCCATATCCTGATTCCTGAAAGGAAGATGCCCTTTGAGCCAGCGGGAACCTAGTGTTGAGAATGCTCAGTTCCGAGTTGCGGAACTAAACGCCACGCTTTATCTCGTTACTAGAGCGAAGAAATAAAAATAATTACTTGTTACTTATATTTATTAAAAAGTAGTGTTAGTACTAAGTTAAATATTTGAATCCGATTAATGATGCCTAATATTAATAATTTCTATATTCTTATTGAGAGTTACTTATATTACCAAAATAAGAACGTAAATAGTATTTCTTTTTTTCACAGTAGGTACAGGGAACCTAGTGTTAAGGCGTCCTCTGTTTGTGCGTAATTTTCAAGACGCTGAGTTTTGAGTGACAGAACTCATCACAACACTTTGTCTTATTACCAGAGCGATCAAGTAAAAATAACTTGGGTTATAGTCCGCACATGTGTATCGAACCCACACCCGTCTGCCGTCTGCCGTCTGTCAGAAAATAAGATAGAAATACAAAACTTACATGAATACTGCCCCATCCACTGACTATCAATATATCGTCGACGTCGATACCGTAGTCTTGCGCGGGTAGGTTCAGTACCGCGATATTTCTACCGATAGGTAGTGGACGATCCAAGCGTAGTAAGGAATAGTCAAAGTCTGCGTTGCCTGGAGAATACTGTGGCGCGAAAAATACCTGGAAAAAAAATATGCTTTAAAAACACTTAGACTAGTCATAGCGCAGGGGTACAAGCGTATGTCTGTAAACGCAACAGGTTATGGGTCCTATTCCTACGAGGAAATTAATAATATTTTACGTTTTCATTTCCTCGCTCTGGTAACGAGGAAAAGTGCGGTGTTCAGCCATACCACTCAAGAACGCAATGCCTCTATAATACGGCGGAAAGTGCAAAACAGAGAATCTAAATGGGAACGGAGTGTCTCAACACTAGGTTCCTAAAAAAGCTAAAAGAAAAAATGTAGAATAGCTCTAATGCGCTATGATATCGCTCATAATTTTCATTTTACCTTATTTACTCTAGCTTGATAGCCGCCTCGGTTGTGAAACGAGCTTCCAGCTCTTATAATAAAAGGCAAAAGTTTCCTTTTGTCTCCATCATAAGCTCTGAAACAATTAAAAGTTTTATATGAAAAATTAATTGTTGTCTCGCTGTAATAAATAGTTCAAGCAAATTACGGCTCCTTAAGTTCTGTTGATAGTATCAGATTTTATGTGGTAGGTACACAAGATTTTCAAATTTTTTTTGCTTTTATAGTGTTTTAGCCCGTTTTTTTCTGGTTTTTACCTGAGGTTACCCGCCTGTAGGCAGGTATCCTCTGGGATAAAGTGTAAAGTTGAAAGAAAACCGAAAGATGAAACAAAAACATCTACTTGATAAATATCTTGAAATTCCGTCACAAAGGCGCCTACATAATTGTTATTAGGGACAAGTTATTAAAGAGTAATTGAATTTTTATTGAAATTTTTGTAAAAAGTAAATTGTACATTTCATTTCGGTCGTGGCTTTGGCTCCTTGCCAATACTCCCCAATACGACTGTTACGGTTCGACCGCAATTATTTTACATTTTGTGAAATGATATATTTTTGGTTATTGATTTTTTCATTTTAGGAGGTAAACGAAGGAGCCTGACGAGGAGCCCTCCGTTCTCATTATCCTCATCGTGATGCGTTGGACAGCGTTTGACTATAAGCACGATGGTTATGGGTTTGGATTCACTCTTAGGGGATAGATTATATTAAAATTAATTTTATATTAGCTCTGGTAAATAAAACGCAGAAATAAGTTCAGCCATTCCACATATAGTGTCTTCAAAATTAAGAGGAATGTGGGAAACGGAGTATTTTAACACTAGATTCCTTCTGCTTACGATGCTATTCAGGAAAAAAGCGTCTAATAATCAATTTCTCAAGAGAAATCGATCGTTTTACGAAAAAAATCTTAGATAACTCACGATTCGAAGCAATGACCAGCTGTCAAAATCCATTGTTCATCTATAATAGACCCTCCACACCAGTGCTTCCCGTGGCTTGAAATAGCCACATTATATGGATACATGCTGATGCTGGTCTCCATGCCACCAACTATGCGCCGTACGGCATAAGTGCGGAATGCCCATGCTAATTTCTTGTCATTTTTAACTGAAATTTACAACTTTTAGGTAAGTTTAGTAGAATTTGACTGTACATGGGTTCGATCCCCACTCGTGGGATTGGGTTATTTTCATTTCCTCCTTGTCGTAATAAGAGTAAGCGTGGTGTTGAGTTCCACTTCTCTACACGCAATGACTCCAGAATTTGGCGGAAAGTGGAAGAGGGAAATGTCTTAGTGGGAACAGTGTGTCTTAATACTAGGTTCCCAGATTCTCGGATTCCCAGATTGCCAGATTGACAGGTTCCCAGATTTAGAGAAGCTTGGTTAAATTAAGTGCGATAAATAAAATTTTTTTTTAGGTAACGTGTATAAACGAATTCACTTTTCGTTTGAAATACCTTTTGGAAATATCTAAAATTTTCTAAATTGACATTCCGACAGAGAAATTGACAAGATATCGTCGACATGCACTTTAGTTTCATGTTGATGTTTCAATACGAGTATGTTTCTCATATTGCAATATTGTGAGCGAAAATATAATTTACATATTGTGGCGCAGCGGCAAAGCGCCTAACTGTAGACCGTTTTGGTTATGGGTTAGCTCGGAAGCTAATTATTTTAATTTTATTTCCTCTTTGGTAAGGAAGGGAAGCGCGGCGTTAAGTTGCGCCGTTCAACTCGCAATGTCTTGAAAATTGGACGGTTCGTTGTGAACGGAGTGTCTTAATTCTGAACACTAGGATTTTTCTAAACTTCTATACGTGAAAAAGCGTGAAACATAATTTCATACAAAATTTACCTGTATTTGACTTCCTTTCACTTTCTATGCGATATCTCTTTGTAATATTATCATGTTTAAATCTATACCTCTCTTCTAGGAGACTAACAATTTCTTCTTCACTCACACTCGACTCGTAATCATTGGGAACAAATTTTACAAGTTTTTCTCTATGAATATTGGAGTCTAATTCAAGTAAATTTAAACTAAATACCAGGTTAATAAATAAAAAAATGATACATTTTAAGAATATTTTCATTTTGAGGTGGTTTTTTAAAATGTTCATAGTTTCAACGCATTTTTGCTACCATATACAGTTACACACCTACTGATATTTTATAGGTATTTTTTATTACATTGACTATTATTCCTTCATTGTATGGTATATGTATATATTATTTATGAAAAATATGATGATTTATATGTTTGTACTATTTCAAAAAATCTTAATTACTGTCTCAAAAAAATCTTAGCTACACTGTTGTGGGTTCGATTCTCACTCATAAAAATCCCTCAATTTACCCAGTTTTGCAAGAAACACCGGGAAAGTTTAGAAAAACAGAAGGATATTTGCAAAACATCAGGCGAAAGAAAAGACAAGACATTCGTAAGTAATAACGCCCTCTGCATTTGGTTCAGAACATAGAAGAATAATTCAATTCGAACTTCCTCTTCCTTTCATCATTATGTTCTTGACCACCATCAGTGAGTGGGGCGTGGCCATCGTGTTCTTGGATTTTCTTATTCTTTCCACCGTTTTTCTCTTTTTGGCGTTATTTAGAACTTACCTTACGTAACATATTACTATACCAATACTCTAAGAGTAAAGTTGGGGCAAGTGCATAGTATTCAATTTATGATCTTTTTACGATTAATATTATCGTTTCAACGTGTTGCTTGTACTAGTGAGTTGCGTGTATACTTACATTAATACAATATTCTTTGTTTTGTCCCTTGAAGTCTTGTCACTACCTTATATAATTCTCTTCGAAAATGGGGAACATTTTCGTCCCGTTTTTTGGGACATAGGTCGTTGAGTGGGTGTACTTAACGCAGCATTATATATTACCAGAGCGAGGAAATCAGAGTAATTTATTTCTCCAAGTGGGATTCGAACCTACAACCGTCGAGTTTAATCAGACGCAGAATCGTTGCGCCACATCGGTCTCAAATATATAAATGTCTTATAATATACTTAGCAGTAACTTTGACCTAGAAATTAAAAAGTTTTCATGTTTTTTCAGCATATTTGTAAAACTTTCATTAAAACAAAGCCCGTAAGTCGTCATTTAGTTTTTAACGTTCATTTCAGTGGAATGCCTTTGTAATACAAGGCGAAGGGTTTCGAATGGGGACGTTGAGTCACAAGTGCTTATATGTGACTTCACTTACGGAAAATGTTATATTGCAATTTTAGTAACGACACCGCCGCGGCCGTATTTAGCAGATTCGATTCTCATTCGGGGTAATGATTTAAAGATATATAAAAAACATATATTTTAGACAAAATGTGGCGTTAAGTTACTTTTCCTCACATGAAATATCATAAATAAATTAGGAAATTGTAAAGGCCCTGACTAGACTCTTACTGGCTCTTGCAAAAATACTTAGATTTTTTTAGCTTTAGAGATGTATTCTGCACATAGCTGGAAAGGCAAAGGGAATCTGGGATCCTAGTGTTAAGACCCTCAGTTCCCATTAAGACATTTCCGTTCCCCACTTTCCGCCGAATTCTCGAGGCATTGCGTGTTGAGTGGCGAAAGTCAACGCTGCGCTTTGCTGGGTTATGAGGGCGAGAAAATGAAAATATTTCATATTTATTTCTTCATTGTCCGGAAAAAAGTATTAGCACTAGCCCGTGTCTATCCTGCTATATGCGGAATACAGCTGAGAATACTAATAATACAAGTAAATTCTTAAAAAAAAGTAAAAAAATATATTTTAATTTACAATTTTCTATCGAAAGTATAAGAAATGATTATTAAAAAAGCGAATGTCGAAACTTTAACTATAAAACATGCGAAGGTCTCGGAACAATTGCTTCTGCTGTTGCATAACGAACAAAATATATATTCGAATTCTTCATAGAAATAAATTAAAATATCCTCAGAGTTGTTCAGCAAGTAGGTTTTTAACGGATCCCATACAAATGTAAGCGAGTATTCGAGGATGATAAGAGATAACAGTATCTGAAAAACAAAAAGATAATAAATTTAGTAAGTTTTTTTTGTAAGCCGCCTCGGTGCAGTGTAACAGCGACAGACCACAAACGATGGTTGCTGGTTTGATTCCCACTTGACGGAATAAATTATTTTCATATCTTCGCTGTGATAGGCAAAGCGTAGCATTACATTTCGCTGCTATAACACGCCATGTTTTGAATTCGGCAGGAAAGTAAGGAATGGAGTGTCTTGGCACTACATATTCGGAATACATATATGCGTTATGAAGCATAAACAAAGGTTAAATTAAACAATGGTTCAAATCACTTCAAAGAAAAATGTTTTCACGTTCAAGATACGTTCACTAGAATTTTTTTCTATATTGCTGCTTTTTTATATGTAATAATTTCCATATTATATTATGATAATACAAACACAAATACAAATTATTTCTTACTCAGCCAATAGTGACGACTCAATAGTCGTAGGTTGAGTAAGAAATAACTTGTGTGTTGTGTAACTGAACGCTGCAATTGTTAGGAAAATATAATGTTTGTAAATTTAAAAAAATGCACTTACTTCTATCAAAAAACATATAGAAAATAGATTATGTCGTATAACATATGGAATTATATTGATTCTCCTCAATATAAGGCTTGTACTTAAAAGGAAAACTAATTTTGGTTGCACATGCTCGCCAGATAAAATATCAACTGCTAAGAAAGATGATTTAAAATAATTAATTTCTGACTGTAAGCGTGACGGTTGCGGGTTCGATTCCCACTCTGGGTGATTTTGGATATATTTTTATTTCCACGCTCTGATATCAAGAGAAATCGCTGCTTCGAGTTCCGTCACTGAATACGCAATGATAGTGGGCAGGAAACAGAGTGTCTTAACACTAGGTTAACTCTGCCTACCCTACTAGGTGCGTAGGCCGCGGGTAACACTTTCCTTTCATACTTTCTGCACAATGCCACGTTTTATTTAGTTTTTTATTTTATCTTGTTGCTAGAGCGATAAAATTAAAATAGCTTATTTCCCAGAGTGGGAATCGAACCCACAACCGTCGTGCTTACAGTCACATGCGGTGCCAACGCTTCACGACGGTCTTAAGAAAACAATATGTAGCTTACCAATATGTAATAAAGAAAAATTGTTAATAAGTAAGGAAAGTGCAATTGTAATTGCACCTGCGCTAGTCATATATTTAAATTTCACACACTAAATATTATAGTAAAATAAAATATAATTATTATACAAAATATATGATAAGAAATTGACTTATTTCTACATGACATATGTCAACGTAACTTAGAAAACAGACAATAAAAGAATCAATTCTAATTAAAAGTTTTATTAATAATCAGTACCGGTTACAATTTAATTATATTTACGAAACATTAATTTCTCCTTGTTACATACTACGTCTCCACGTGTATCGCGCGTTGAGTGACGGAAGTCAAATTAAAAAAATAAATATTTCATTACCTCTAGTGTGAATCGAACCCACAACCGTCTCTGGCGCTTTCAGTTGTACGCTTGTGCCCCTACACCACCACACCCTATGATATTATACATATATAAACGCCACTTTAATTAAGCTTGCAATCAAACGTGCAAATGCTGCCAAGCTTTTCATCAACCATCGATTAGTTAAAAGCCGTTGACACTTTCACTTTTCGTTCTGTTTCAATATTTCCCGAAGTGAAAGAATTTAGAGACAATTCACTTTGTAGTTTAGTGTTATGATGCTCCAATCTCTCTTTTTGTCAAATAGTATAAATTAATTATTTACATTTTCTTGTTATGATAACAAGACAAAACGATGCCACCAAGTTCCGTCTGCCTACCCTGATTGGTATGCGGGATATAGCGTAAACGAAAAAAATATAATTATTGCACTAAATCAGTGATATTATACAAAACGGTATGAAAAAAACACAATATTTAATAATCTCCATAATACGAGATCGTGTAAACGGTCTCTAAAAAACAATAGAGCTGTTTGCATTGGAAGAATAAACATTCGTCCACGTTTCATTTCTAGATGACATATTTTTCTCTTCACATTTCTGCATTATGCTCGGTCGGCCGGTGTTTTTATAACTGGTATCATTTTGAATATAGATACTATTGGCGATGTTTAAGGAGGTTATGGAGAACCAGTAAATTGCATATCTGGTTATAAACGCAACGGTTCTGGGTTTGATTCTTTTTTACCCGAATGGATAACTTAGGCGTAGGGCACAATTATAAAATAACAAATTTTTTAAGCTAGATATAGGTATAAAAACTGTAATTCTACATTTACCTTAAAAAAAGATTGATCCGTTTATGAGGAAAAAAACACGTATTTCGACACTATAAAGAAAACCAAAATTAGTTGGGTACTTCCGGTTAACATGGAATTGTGAAAATTGGCAGCTAGCATCTAAAGGTAGTATTAGTTCAGGAAAATTCTAAAAACTAAGCATTTTTAGTTATATCCTAAAAAATAATAGCCTTAAAGGGGGGGTAATTTCGGTATTAAAGCCGGTAGTTCAAGTGAGGTATCAGATGAAAGGGATGTGGCTAAGCTAAATCTGAATTTAAAAAAAAGCTTGATCGTACCAATTTTTGTACGGAACCCAGGTTGGGCTCGCCCCCAATTCGCGCCTGTTCTTTTTTTTTTGGTAGGACAATTAGATGTTTTCATAAAACCTATATAACATTATCTATACTAATATAATAAAGCGGAAGAGTTTGTTTGTTTGTTTGTTTGTTTGTTTGTTTGTTTGAACGCTAAGATCTCTGGATCTACTGGTCCGATTTACATTGTTTTTGTTTTGTATGAAAGCT
>DWNA01000263.1:0-28428 GCA_018249835.1 Heliconius besckei | reverse complement strand
AAGTGATTGCAATTAAACAAACTAAACTAAAAAAAGTAAATATTATCCCCAAAATTACACACTATTTTTATGTGTAAAAGTTATGTAGGTACATTAGTTTTGTACTTTTTACACAATAATTGATTATATAAATAGAAAAACAGATAATAATTTTGAAATTAGATTACTTACATAGATTTAACCATCCTTTAACTCCAGAGCGCCATCTATTGTGCTAATAGCTAAACTATAACCGTTCGATCGTAGTTAAAACATAAGTTTTTCTGAGTATAAATAATGAAAAACTATATTTTGCTGCCCTTTACAGACTATTTAATTTTCTTTATATTTAATTCAGTAGTTTTTACTATGAAAAAATTTGATTAAAATATATATTTTTTTATCAACAGTCATGTAATTAAAACATTTCCATATTCTTTTTTTTTGGAGAATCTAGCCAAAGCGCCATCTATTGTTTTAAAAGTTAAACTGTAATCGTTCGATCATAGTTAAAACATACCGTTTTCTCAGTATAAATAATCAAAAACTATATTTTGCTAAAGTTTTAAAATTAATAATATTTCTTCCGAAGTAATTATTCGTTATCAAGATTCGTTAGTACTTACTATTTGTTACCCATAGATAGCGTTACATGTACCTATTTTTACTATCTTAAATATTAACTTCTTGAAAACATTAAATACTTATATCTTTTGATAGAGTGAAGCGATTACAATGAAATAAAAACTAAAACCTCCTCTGATTTACTTGTAATTTTTATATATAAAAGTTGCTTAAATTTGTTGCGTATATTTCACGTGATACGTGTACACATAAACAGACAAACAGACAAACAGACAAAAATTCCAAAAATGCTGGAAATGGATTCTGTTAATTGTCTTTTAACACCCTAGCTATTTATTTTTTTTATATTTTCAATGTACAGAAATGACTTTTTTACAGATTTGTTATAAGTATAGATATAACCTATCACAGTAAATTACACTGAAACTAAAATTATAATAAATACCTTAAATTGTTCTCTACGTTTTTTGTCAACGGCTTCCAAATCTTCGGTGGTTTTTTGAATAAGCTTTTTCAAATCTTCAACTTCAAATGTATGGGGATTTTTGTGGTCCAAGTGTTCACTATCTAAGTTTGGGTAGACAGGAGGAACCCGCACGGGCATGTCAAGGTCGTTTGTTAGTTCATATTCCTTAAATATTATAATGTTTTTATATTTACATTTGTTAACATTGTTAAGATTTTTTTTTCATACAGTATCCTATATATATAGCTAGGCAGACAGAACCTAGTGCGAAGATATTTTTATCATTCAACAGATATTTAAGATTATATTAGTTACTAAGGCAAATAATTGATTAAATATTAATATATTTTGATATCATATTTTATTTCAAATTGCCTTTTTTTGTATTGCAAATGAAATCAATAGGTAATTTAAATATAAAATGACTATTTCAAAAATAATATTCATTTCTGATTTATTAAAATTACCTTAGTAGCGAGATGTCGCAGTCGCTCTATCTCCCTCCGTTTTATTTCATCCAACTGGGTTCTTACATTGTGGTGTACAAAGTCGAGATCCTCTGCTATCTTACCCGACTGAAAAATACAATCACAATTATTTTAACTATAAAACTGACTAGATGTGGCAAGGACAGCCAAATTGTGTCACGTAATTTATGTCTCACGGAAAAGCAGGATTTTTATCTATGGAATTTTTACTAACTTATTAAAAAAATTATTAAAGAAGAAGTTACATAGAACGTGAAATAATAAACAAAAAGCGTAACCATGTCTGTTCCACCGACGTCCCGGACATTTAAATTTTGGTAAAGAAATACTTACCCGAACATCCTCTTCATTAGCTCTTTCTAATCGATCTCTAAACTGAGGATCACTTTCAAGCGCTTGCACAACCTCTTTCAGGTACCTATGGTACTCTGTATATTGCGCCTAAAATTGAAAATACTATTGAATATACAATTGAATAAATGAATTTAAAATTATGTTATTTGTAGACATATGTTATATAACTTAGCAATAATGTTCATTCGCTTTTAATTTCTAAGCTACTTTCGCTTCGCTATGATGTTGTTGTAAACAAAAGTTACATTCTTCCCACATTTACAAATTCTAAATAAATATAATCATCTTCGCCATTACAAAAAAATATTTCCAACTACCTATTTATCGAAACGGCAAAATATTAAATCATAAAATGTCAAACAACGACATTTCAATTCTCAGATAAGGCGCAGCATGTTGACATTAAGATAGCTTTAAATGCCGCCATGTTGTTTCTTAATAAGAAAGAAACAACATAAAAATATTGAAACTTCTAAGTAACAACATACTTATGTTAAATTAAAAATATCGCATGTAGCTAATAATGAAGATATACATATTTATTACGTAAATAATTAATGGTTTCCGATCAATTATAATCATTCACATTGAAATAACAAGAAAATTTAATTACAGCTTAGATTTCTATTAGCATTTTCAATTTAAGTTTGAATGTAAGATATATTTCTTTTATTTATGATTTTCAATGTAGGATAGCACGCATCCCGCATATAACAGGATAGACAGAGGGAACTTAGTGTAAAGACAGGAGTGTCTTTCAGTGTGTTGTTAGAACAGAGGTTTTCTTGCCACCCACAATTTTAAACATTGAGTGGTGAATGGAAGCACTTTTCAACCAGGGTGATGAAATAAAAATAATATAAATATCATACAATCATTTGCCCGAGTGTGGATTGAACCAACAAACAATCTTTAATCTCTGTTAATTATAAAATTGATAAAAAAAATATTGTTTACGTCTATAGATGTAAATTCCCATAATATTTCAAGATTTGAATTACAATCTGCAGATTTAAATGATTTCTTATCATTAATTACTTTAGTTCAAGATAAATAACAAAATGGAAGCAAACTTGCTATAAATATATAATATTATAACATACACTTCAGATATGACTAACACATACATGTTATATGATGGCATTCAACATTATGCTTAGCCTGTTTGCCAGAGCAAGGAAGTTAATTATTTTAATGTCCCAAGTGGGAATTGAACCCACAACCGTTACAGTCACATACTTGTGCCCTTGAGCCATGACACTCTTCAATAAATAACTCTTCGATAAATAAAACTTGGCAAAGCAATGACTAATGTGACAAATTGATTTGATGATTGATAGCAATCGCCTTAGCATTACTTTTCTAAGTAAATTCAATATTGCATAAATACACATTAAATGTAGGTAGGTTCAATAATTTATTACTATAAAATATGGCACCAGGTAAACATAAAGTGACATTTTCAAGTCAAATATCAAATAGAAAATAAAACTAGTTTAACAAAGGCCACTGTGGTGCAGTGGGCACTCAATAAAATTGGACAGAAAATGGAGAACACAAGTTCATTCTGCCTACTCTGCTATATGCAGGAGGCAGAGTAAAAGTAAAAAAACTGCTTTACAAAAACTGGATAGGTAATTTTTTACATTAAAGTAAACCAGTTTAAGTAACCTTTTCATCAAATAAAAAAGTACCTATAAGTAGACCCTTTCATTAAGGCACTGTGAATAATTAAAAGGAAAATAAAATAATTTAATATTCAGAGCAAATAAAGATGATTAATAAAAAAATAACAATTACACATTTCATGCAAATCCAATTGTTTCATCAGATTTTAATATAAATACTACAAATTAGCAACTTTGCAAACAAGTGCAAAATGAATAAATTCTTAAAAATTACTTTGTAGTCCATACAAAGTAATGTTACTGTACTAATAAAAAGTTTAACTTACCAAATCATTTTCATCCTTTTCTTCCTCTTTACGTTTATCAGGTGTAACAGGGGGCGCAAATGAACAATGTAGTATAGCAGCTATAAAAGCTAAGTAAATAAAAAGCCTCATTGTGACCTGCAAAATTGAATTAGGAAATTTACTTTAAATACACTTACTATTTGTTACATTTGTAATATAATAACATAACCGTCACTGAGCTTACATAAATAAAGAAAAAATATAAATCAGCTTCACGCTGTATCCCGCACAAAGAAGGGTTGGCAGAGGGAACCTAGTGTTAAGATACTCCTTTCCTCACTTAATGCCAAATTCTGGAAGCATTGCGTGTTGAGGGGCAGAATTCGTTTTCGTTTATACAATTAAGTTATTTTAACATGAATATGAATCACACTTTGCTCAGTAGTTAGCTCTTTCCGTGTTTCCAGAAAAAACGGAAATTACCGACAGAAATAAAACCAGTTCTGACAAACTATAACAATGTATTGATTTTGATTACCTAGGTAATGTGAAAGGTCAATCTAATGAAAATATTCAATACTGACCTTAGGTAAAGTTTCTCGAGTATCATGTAGTAAATTTTAATCACTACTGTTAATACAATAACAATTTCATAAGTCTCTATAGTATATATTATGTATGGAAATATTTTGAAATTTTTTCCAACACCATGACGTGTCGTGTCCCAATCAAATATCATACACAGAACCACAGAACACATTTACTCAAAGAATGTTCACCTTCACTTCAGTCTTCATACTAAAAAATGGGCGACAAAATGATGCTGCTGCCATCTAAAGTATGCCCACAGAAACAACAATTTGCGGAAAATTTTAAATTTGGCTTTAAATCGATTTATTCAAAATCCAGAATTATGACTCTTTCAAAATCTGAATAATGTATGGTACAATAATAAGAAATAAATGCAGAAGTAAAACGAATAAAAACCTTAAACTTTTTTGTTGCTTATAAACATTTGTTTTAGTTATATTTATACAAATAGTATTTCTGCAAAACAATTAAAATAAACAGCTAAAGATTACAATATTGCTACAAGACAAACTTGCCCTTATATGTTAGAAACAATAACAATTTTGATTTTTATAAGTTAAATAGATCATAATCTGCAAAAAATATATAATGTATATATTTATGAACCTATAAGATTGTAGGCAGTTGTACTTGATTGTTGTGTTATTGAATTTGTTTTTTTTTAAACAATTACAGACAATAACAAAAATAATAAAGCAGGTATAATGAACTTAATTCAGTGTTGGTCATATTAAATCTAACATTAATATGCAATTACTTATTTCTTAATGTAGATATTTTTGATTCATTTATTCTATGAATTATTTTGGATTTACTTTCGATACTGAATTATTCAATTCGATTTGGGTATTTTTGTAATATGCAATCATTACAGCAATTTTACAAAGAATATTATAAATCCTTACCCAAATCAACAATTTTACATTCAAGGCTGTTTCTGAACGAGGAAATTAAATTATTCATTGACACGAACACTTTTGACTATCAGTCAATTCTGCTTATTAAATAAATAATCATGTAGTCTAAGCGGGCGAAGCCGCGGCGGGCTGCTAGTAAGTTTATATTTTGTCAATTTTCATTTTACCAATTCGAAAGAAAACAAATTTCAAATAATAAAACATTAATCAGATAAACATTTTATTTTGAATCTTCGTCCAACTTCACTTTATAAAAATCAACATTTATAAAAAAACAAAAGATAATAATTATAACTTTATAAAAATCAACATTTATAAAAAAACAAAAGATAATAATTATAACTTTATAAAAATCAACATTTATAAAAAAACAAAAGATAATAATTATAGCTTTATAAAAATCAACATTTAAAAAAAAATAAAAGATTATAATTATAACTTTATAAAAATCAACATTAAAGAAAACAAAAGATAATAATTATAACTTAATATATATATGGTTTTAAGGTTTTAAGTTATTTATTCGTCCTTCATCACGGAGACACGTCATCCTGTGACAAAAAGTAAATATATTAAAAATGGTTGCATTCGTAAAAATGACCGTATCGAAATAAACTTTGGAAAACTTTGTTATTTACACACTAGGATTTTAAGTATTATACAAGAACTAGTAATCATTAAAACATATGAAATACCCTCTACTATGTCTCTCACTCTATTATTCCAGGGTCCCGCCGCCCCGCTTGAGAGCACTTAGTTAGACGCAGTGGCACATTGAACCGAGTGATAAGACACTCCGCTCCCCACGCAGTGCCTTATTCTAGAGACATTGCGTATTAAGTGGCGGACACCAGAGCCAAGATATGAAAATATAAATTTTAATAAATATTTCCTTTCCTCGAGTGAGGATTGAACTCACCACCTACCCCAACCCACTCTTTGGAAACCATCCAAGAGCACTGAGCAGTGACCAACTAAGCCATACGTTCTCATCGAGCTACTCCGAAATTCCTATACATTTGTTACAATTTACAAGACAACTTAACTTTAAGGTCACTTTTCGGTCCTACAATTAACATAATAATTTACACTAATGTCGTTTAATAGTATGTATTTCTGCGAGAACCTTCTCCAACATCTTTTTTCGTGCAGACCTAAGGACAAATATGAATCAATTAAAACAAGCGAACTATAATATAATAAATAAAAATAAATCAGCTTTACGCTTTATCCCGCACACAACAGGGTAGGCAGAGGGAACCTAGTGTTAACACACTTTCTGCCGAATTCTAGAGGCATTGCGTGTTGAGTGGCAGAACGTCACCCCGCGCTCTGCCTCGTCACGAGAGCGAAGAAATGAAAATGTAAATAGATATTTCACTTCCTCGGAACGGAGTGTCTTAATACTAGATTGCCTCTGCGTACCCTACTGTTTGCGGGATACAGCGTGAAGCTGATATTTTAAAAACAATTGTATTTATGGTAGTACAATTAATAGTAAGTAGGCTACAGTTGTGATGTCTTAGATATTTTATAATCGAAAACTGGACTTACAATTTGCTATTCAACTGTCAATGTCTCTGGATGGAGAGCATAATATATCTATACTAATGACTCATGTTCCACTGTACTAGCAGTAGAGGAAACCTAGTATTCAAACATTTCGTTTCCCGCGACCGACCAATTTTCGAGAAGTTCGACGTTGACGTTGAGTGGGCTAACTAAATGCCGCTCTTATGTGTTTTTACCAGATCGAGGAAGTATTAATAATTTATACTCCCAAGTAAGAAACCCACCACAACCATCAAGGCTTACAGTCAGGCGTTGTCCCACTGCACCATGACGACTAAATTTAATAGTATTATATCATAAAGTAATAAACATACTCATTCGCTTGTTTCAACTGCTTTCTCTTCGCGGCCGCGCGCGTCGTGCACACGTTTTGTGTGTTGGACACCTGAAACAATGTAATTATTGTAAGTACTGCTTCACACATTTTCTTATTTAACCTAGCCTAAATTTTTGTATTGCTTTGGCGATATCACATGATAGAATTAAAAGAGTTTCGACTCACGTTACGTCCAAAGTTTTATTTTGTCTATTTTTATATACTTTTCGTATATCTTTTCTTCGTGTGGAATAACCGTTCAAAAAATAATAATATGTAAGAAGTGAAAAACAACATACACTTAGAGTTGTAACCCTCGTAAAAGTAAAAGAAATTCACATTTTGGATAACAAAATCGCTTAAATAGAGTTTCTGTGTCCGCTCCATGACATTGTTGGCGACGTGTTTCTTCTCGCGTAGCGCTGCCTCCAGCTTTTCTTTCAACTCACGGACCTCCGCCTTCGCTAGCTGGCCCGTGGACTCCTCTGTGGAGATCTGCTGCAGAAGCTCCGCGCGTTGCTCGTCGCCCACCCTCACTACAATAGTGTTAGAGTATGTTAGTTTGGAGTTTGTGTTTTTGTAGTCTATATAGGTATATTTAATTATTTTCTTCGCCCTCGCTTTGTCCCGTTATACCTAAGGAGTCGGCTTTCCTTACACAGACACAAACCTAACAGAGGGACACCGCCGCACACGCCTCACTTACGAAATCGAGTTGTAGGTATTGGTGGTGAAGTTTAAAGTTGTTTAACCTTTAGTATTTATAGTCGGTGTTATTGTTATCTATCTATTCGTAACTGCGCCGCTCGAAGTACAGTATGGAACGAAACTGTTGACGTAGCTTGATATTTTAGCTAGCTACACCCGCTTCAACTATATTTATTTGAAAAAGAACACATTTATTGATTTAATAAAATAAATTGTGTTTGCGTTCTCATAATTGTTTACAGCTAACTTACAGTGACTTCTTAATTGTTTTAATATTTTTATTGTTATTCCACTCTAATGTAACCTATAGTCTTCTTTCAAAGATTGATTATCCAACGCAAAAATATTTTTTCATTTCGTACCTGTAGGTTGTTAGATTAGCGAGTTCAATCAAATAAACTCTTCCGCTTTATTATATTAGTATAAATATCTATTTTATGTGTAGTGTAGGTACCTATCTAAGTGTTTTATTTCTGTAAGACTTTGTATTGTGGGGAACTCAGGGTAAGTGGCTTTAAAAAAGACTTTACGTCTTTACTCTATATCTAATAGTGTACTGCGATTATTCGCAGTGCACTATTAGATATAGTGCGTTGCGAAAACCTAGACACTCGATTCTTCCTTCTGACTGAATGAGAGACATTGCGTCTTAAATTACGGAACTCGACGCTGCGTTTCGTCTTTCCAGAGCAGGCCAATGAAAATAATTCATATTCACACCACATGTCAACCACGATAGCCAGCCATGTCTTGTAAGCCATACCTAACATACCTAATTAAATTTATGTAGATATACACAAACTCAATAGAGATCTTAGAGCTACCTAAGGAGATGTAAGGAGAAGGTGGACACATACCTTTATCCTCCAAAGCATCAATCAACTTTTCTCTCTTATCAATCCTCAGTTGCATTTGGGTCAGGTTCTGAATCCACCGGCCTGACTCCCTAAACGCGGAGCTCAGCGCGTTCTTGGTCCGCCTACACATGTACGACGTCCCCGACAGACTGTCGTAGCTGTCGACGAGCTGTTTGCTTATTTCGAGGGAACTGTACACTCTATACGTGAGAAAGGAATAATGTTACAACTATTATTTTTGTTAACTATTTCACACTTTTTAGAAAACATATAATAATTTGTAAAAAAATAGCATTCTCTTTTACCTAGCATTCTCTTTTGCCTTTTCAAAGCGAGAAAATGAAAATATTTCATTTAATAAACGTCAAATCAGATTGCTAGTAATTTACGACGTTATTATTACCAATTTAATTTGCAATTTTATAACTCCCTCGTGATCTAATGTGACATTGTAATATAAGTTATAATATAAGGTTAAATTATTAAAAATATATAACAACATTCTTTAAAAATATACTAACATGTTTAAAATTTTTGGACGACGACGTAACTCATCTTGATACTTCCTATATGCATTTTCATTTTTTATTTGCAGTTCCATCATTTTTAGTCTAAGGCTTGCAAATTTGTTTTTTAATTCCAAATATTCCCTGTCTTGCGCTACCTATAAGAAATATCATATTTATCTTATTTATAATAGAATCGTAGCGGATCGGTAGAAGATACATAAAAAAGATGATGGCATTCACTAATGCCATACAAGCGAAAAGTATTTTGTCGTCACACTAATCTAAAATACGGCTTAACCGATTTATTTATAGTTTCACTATTACAAAACATTATTTTAAAATTTTATATAAGTTTTAGCAATTTTTAAAGTTTTATCCCATAATAAATATCTTTTTTATACGTATAAAAATTTCAAAGTATAAATCTGAATCCCGCATTCAGGCTCGGATTCGCTTCAGAATTATACATCTTATCATATCTTATTCGCGCTGCGATATATATCATAATTTATTCATGTTAGCATCTCTGTGGATTTTTTTATAAATATCTAACGGTATATTATAAAATATAAATTATATTATATTTTATATATTATAAATTATAAAATATTATATTATATATTACGTTTTTAAAGTTAACTATACGGGTTTGAATTTCGCTTCGTTCAAAGTTTTTTGTTTACGAAAAATATTTTAAAAACATAGTCTAAAAATAAATTGAAGCACTAGCCCACTAGTGCAACTATTATATAAAATTATGTGTATTTAACTATTATATACATATATATAATAGCATTCTTCATTTTACTTCGCAATAAAATAGCTCCTAAAATTTTCCTACACTATTTATAGTTTTAACTTATTATTTTATTTATTTTTATATTTAAAAATATACTTGCCGCCATTTTTAGAATGTACTGTCTTGTAACAATAAGTTCCTCCAATTCCACTATAAAAGATAAAATAACTATAAACAAATCAAGTAATAAGAAAAAAAACCTTCATTGAAGAGTTTGTTTTAAAATAATAAAATTAGAATGTAGGACGATCTCCCCAAAGAAAAAACGAAAATGGTGGGAGAACGAACGAAGTTTACAAACTCTACTACATGAGTAAATGTGTTCTGTGTAGGGATGAGTTCGATATATAAAAACGTAACTTAAAACCGATATGTTAAGGAAAACATACCGTATCGATATATGTTATGAGAAAACCGTTTTTACAGAAACTTAAAACTCAATATAGCTGTGATCTGAACAAACGGTATATCGAAACTAACTTCCTCTCTTTCTAAGTAATGTATTCCGAACGGGCGTAAATGAGATAAGGCGAATATCTAATAAACTGATATTCGCTACCTCTCTTTCTATCGGTATATTCTTTACGGGTGTAAAAGAAAAGAAGCGAATATCGACAATTCCAAAAAAAAAAACGATATCTGGAAAACGTTTTTCATATCGATACGAAAACCATATATCGATTTCATAACCGTTAGCGGAAAAAACCGATAACGCCCATTTCTAGTTCTGTGCTCTACTAAACTAAAGCCACTCTAGTAGTCTAGTCAAGTCTCTACAACCAGATATAGACAACTAAACCATCATAGACAACTTTTTATTTTGTAGCATTATATTTGCATAAGTTGAGTTTTACAAATCTAGAGGTCGCTTTGGAATTTAATATTTCAATTTACGTTAACAGATTTCGCTGCAAATGGAATACTAACAATAATGTTAAATTAATTAATAAATTTTGTATACTTATAATAGTAATTATATTTACCACAAATAATTTATTGTATAGCTTATAAAAAAAGATATATATTAGTCGCAATCCTTTCTTCACTGTCTGTGGTAATTTTCTCTGACTGACTCTGTGGTACTCTAGTCTATCTATATTTTATATAAATTGAGTATTGAATAAATGTTCTGTGGACATCAAAATCCAAAATACGCGTTATGCTCTGAGCATTTTGCGGCTTGTGCCGTGCCAATAACACGTTTGTTAGAATATATCTCGGTTTAAAGCTTTGGGACTTGATTTCTTCTTTCTAAAATATTCTCTATTACTTTTGTTGTGCGGAGTTTCTCAACTATTGAGACGCTTATTTTCGTGTGCAAGTAAATAAAATCAGTTATAATGGCCAAATCGCCAACAATGAACAGAGATAAACGCAAGGTAGAACTTATGGCAGAGCTTGAGTTACAATTCATTATGCGACTGCCTAATGAGCCTTCAAAAATGCTACGAGAGCTACTCAAATCCGGTGAGAACATCAAGAACCGATTGACTATCCCTATAAATAATGATATGCGACATGGAGTTTTTAGGTTCGACCATTGGATAATGCACGCTAAAATTGTAGATTTACCTACAATCACTGAGTCTTTGAAAACAAGAGATAACAAGAATTTTTATAAAACAGCAGATATATGTCAAATGATGATATGTAAGGAAGAACCAGATCAAACTCCAACAGAAGAAGAGTCACCCGCTAAGAAAAAAGATCCATACAAAGTTGACAAAAAATTTCTTTACCCTCATGGACTGACACCACCTACTAAAAATGTAAGAAAAAGAAGATTTAGAAAATCTTTGAAATAGAAATATGTAGAAGCACCTGAAATAGAAAAAGAAGTGAAGTCTTAATAATCTAAGAGCAGATAATGAGGCCGAGAGCTCCACTTATGAAGTGATTAAAGAGGAAGATGAGCAATATAGCAAGCCTGAGCCAGCTCCACCAAGAACTAGGAAACAAGAGAAGAAAACAAAAACTTTGCGTAATACTGAAAAGAAAAAGGAAAAGAAGCAATGGCTGTTACAAATGCCTATGCTGCAAACCAGGGACCATCCAATGTAGTAGATATATTTGGAGGTGCAGTTAGTGACAGTGATATTGAAGATGACAATGACAATGTTAAAGGGGAATTGGAAGACAGTCATTTATCCTCATATGATAGTTGATTATCTGACAATAGTTCCATGCTTGGTACAGAGATGCAGAGACGGGAGACTAACCCAGTCGAATTTGAATCACAAATGTTTTATACTCAAAGATCTCACTTGAAAAAATCAAGCAGAAATCATGCTACTTCCACTGTGACCAGGAGGGGCATGTCATCTGAAGGGGATTATGCTTTAAGAATAGAGCAGTTACGGACCGAATTGGAAGAACTGAAGAAAATGAAACAGAGAACTCAAAATGAAATTGCTGGAATGGAAAATCAAGCACTGCATCAACGTTTTCAAGATCTTTTGCACACTTCGAATCAAGATATCATGTAGAAGGAGATGGAATACCAGGGAATTATAACAGTGCAGAATTCCAAGGACATATGAGGAACATAGTTTGTTATCTACTAAACCATAGGAGCTAAATTCTTTGGACTCCAGTGAAAGTGACACTTGGTTTATATTAAGTTCTTTAAGTTTCATTCTATACACTTTATATTTGTTGTTTAATTCTAAGATTTAAATGTAGAGTTACATTGCTAACCTACTATTTACATATATTGCGTTGTTTATCTCATTTGCAAAGTTAATTGTTATTTTTGTTTCTTTGTTATTTTTGTAGATTTTGACTACAGAAAATTTTAAAATTAATGTATTCAAACTTCTCAACTTGTGTATAATATTTGTTGGGATATTGTTAACTACTCATAGGTAAGTGAAAGTATGTTTTTAGCAAAGTAAGGTGTGGAAACAAATATTTCAAGTTAATTTCTTCTCTTTTTTTGTTATAAGCATTTGAATGGTTATGTATATTATAGTAGGTTTCTATCCCTACAATTATTTAAATGCTCTATGTTTATAGACCTGATGTAAACATCAAATCCTTAAAATGGATACATTGTATCAAAAATGTAAATTTATATTTAACAGGCTTACTTATTAATTAGAATTACAAATATAATAGGCATGTGATATTGATATTATTTTACCTTCAATAATACCTATTATACATAATCAAAGAAATTGAAGCTTATTAAACTTTACATATTAATATATCGGAAAGAAGAAGGAGCTGAAGGTATCATTTTTCATTCGGGTTTCATTTTTGCAGATTCAATTCTACTTGAAGCAGTTTTACTTAATGATGAAATTATACTTAAACTTTATTAGTAGGTAAGTTTATGTTAGTAGACTTTGTCAATTTATAATATATTTTTGAGAGTTATACTTATACCTACTTCTATTTTTCGACTAAGATTATTAAGATTAAATACCTTATATTTATTATTACTAAGGTGTTTATAGTATAGTATCTTAAAACAATATAAAATGTATGGTTTTAGCATACATGGTTAAAACAGACTGGTTTATATACAAGGCAATGGGTGGTACAATTTGTTAATATGTTTCTCATAGATAAGAGATCTCTTTGTACAATTAGCAAAGCGATATGTATGTTTGTATTGGTACTCAGGAAGTTTTTTGCATAGCATTTTTTTTGGAAGCATATTCACAATTCAACATTGAGGTGTATAGCAGTATTTATATCCAAATATTTCTGTTACTTTTAATTTTAATTTGGGATGTTTTTGTGTATATAGGTACCTCAATAAAATATTTTGAACTCCTCTAGTAGGTCAACCTGTCATAGAGGTTTTAAAACAAGGGAACTATCACAAAATATTTTATCATTATTGATAAGATACATAGAGCTTGCGAGGTCTAAGCTGAGCTTTGCATCTGTTAGTGTTAATGTATAGTGTAGGTTGTAGCGTAACTTGCTTAGCCTAATATTATATTGCTTTTTGATAACCATTCGACCACACCTCTTGTACTGATAACGTCTCATATATTTTTTACATATGTGTACGATTTATTAAGTGAAATATAAAGTTACTATAGATAGATCATTATCATTCTTGTACAAAATAGAAAATGTAAAAAATATATATATATGTGTATCATTTGTAGTAATTTAAGTCAATATTAAATGTATCACATTTAATGTCTTTTATAAATATATTAAAGTTAGAAATAGCTGCCTTTTATTTAACCCACAGTGATCCGCTCGCATCTTTGCCCATTTGTATTACGTAATTTTTAATTTGTTACTTTGTAATATTTTTGTTTTCTATTCATAATATTATTTTGAAAACCATAGCTAAGTATACCGATATTGAAAAATAAAGATTCAGTTAATCTAAATAATTATATAAATTATAAGCAAAAAATTATTTTTAGAAAAAGCTTTTATTCAAACGCCCTAAAAAGGAAAAAATAAAATTTGTCTTTTAAATTTTAACTATCAACTCATAACTTCATTGTACACAATTTATATGACCATAAAAGCTTGTCGCGCGATTTACTTGTGTAACTAAACTAGTGCTAATATAATTATATGAAATCTGCTTAGTTTCAATTTATTTAAATATTGATTAACGCGACAAGCTTTTATAATTTAAAAGACAAATTTATTTTTTTCCTTTTTAGGGCGTTTAAATAAAAGCTTTTTTTAAAAATGTTTTTTTGCTTATAATTTATGTTTTACTTTTTAGTTACCACTGGCTAGGTTTCTCACACTAGATGTCACATTATTTTTCTTATTATTCTCGGCAAGCCCTTTCATTTGATACCCGTATTGCAGATGTGCATAAATAATAACTATTCCGCCATATTAGATTTAGAAAAACGTCACATTTTTCTAGTTACTCTCAACGAGCCCTTTCAATAGATATCCATATTGTAGAAGTAGATCTAAAAATAACTATTCGGCTATCTTGGATGGTCCGCCATATTGGATTTAGACGTTCGATTATTTTTCGAGTTGCTCTCAACTAGCCCTTTCATTTGATTGCAGAATTGCAAAAGTAATAACTCTTCGGTCATCTTGGATGGCCCCCCATATTGCATTTAGAATGACGTCACATTATTTCCCAAGTTGCTCTCAAAAAGCGCTTTCATTTGATATCCATATTATAGAAGTGCATTAAATATGACTATTCCGCCATCTTGGATGGTTTGCCCTATTGGATTTAGAATGACATCACATCATTTTTCAAGTTGCTCTTAAGGAGCCCTTTCATTTGATATCCGTAATGTACAAGTGCATCAAAAATAACTATTCTGTTACTTTGGATGGTCCACCATATTGGATTTAGAATGACGTTACACTATTTTTCCAGTTACTCTCAACAAACCCTTTCATTTGATAACCACATTATAGAAGTTCATGAAATATAACTATTCCGCCATCCTGGATAGTCCGCCATATTGTATTAAGAATGAAGTCACAAACCTTATCCTGCATTGTCATCATACCTTTCATTATATGAAAGCACAAAAAACTTGAATAGTGTCAATTCTATTGGATTTCAAGTGATGTCACATTATTCTTCTAATTGTTATCAGCAAGATCTTTCATTTGATACCCATATTGCAGAAGTGCATAAATAATAACTATTCCGCCATCTTAGATTTTCCGCCATATTGGATTTAGTATAACGTCACATTATTTTTAGAGTTACGGTCAACGACCCATTTCATTTAATATCTATATTGTAGAAGTAGACCAAATAGATACTCGGCTATCTTCGATATCCTCCTTATGGGATTTAGAATGACATCACATTATTTTACGAGTTGCTCTCAACGAGCCCTTTCATTTGATACCCATATTGAAGAAGTACATTAAAAATAACTATTCTGCCATCTTGCACGGTCCGCCATATTAGATTTAGAATGACATCACATACTCGTATTTTATCGTGCATTGTCATCCAAAGTAAACGTGTAAACAAAATTTCAGCTCAATTGGTTGAAGATTGTCCTTATGTAATTTGTATTGGTTTTGTAAATTAAATAATAATAAATAAATAAAATAAATAAAAAAGATATCTACTTCAAAATTGAGCTCAAAGATTTCATCCGAACCCACATACATACATTGCAAGTTAAATAAAAGCTTTTAATAAAAGGATACGTTCTCACTGAGGTAAGACGCACGCACAGCTGTAGCTGCTGATGATAGAAACTTGAAATATAGACAGATGTTTACTTTCGTAATCTGGACATCCGCTAAGAAGGGATTTTGAAAAATTTTAACCCTAAAAGGACGAAATAGGGGTTGTATGTATTTTTTTTAAATCGGCACCGATTCTTGTAAAAGTTTAAATTCAGACACTTAAGTATTTAAACATATTTGATTGAACACGTGTTAAGTGGTTTTTTAGAATTCTCCCCCTAAGGATGCAATTAAGGGGTTGAAAGTTTATATGGAAAAATCTTTGAATTTTTAAAGATTTTCATAAAAAAAATAATTTAGACTCCTAAAAATAGTTTATTAGAATTCACCCCTGAGGGTGCAAAAAAGCAGGCGAAGCTGCGCGCGTTCACTAGTTCAAAAGTTATTTATAGTATAAATAAACTAAATTATAATCAGAATTATAAGTTGTAAATTATAGTTGTAGTAATCAAAACACAAATTAAGTATTGATTATACAATATACTGATTTTACAAAAATAGGCTTCAAATATTTATCGAGTCTAATAGTTAAGTTTTAATGTCGGTATAATATTTTATAAACCTGCACAAGGGGTTTTTAACTAATACGTAACAAAAATACAATGTCCTGGAAAAGATTAAGTGCAGAATAATGTATTTCTAAACCACAACTGGTAATATAATTATATCATGAGTATCGACTATGAATCTACTAGTCGAATAAAGTGATCTATGATCGAATACCTTGTTCGATTAATTTATATTCGAATTGCTTGTCTATTTTATTAGCTTAAATCAGTGACCAACCGAATGTTCAGTATCTATAATATCGACTAAAACTGAACAATATGCAAGGATGAGGTCCCAATAACTATTGACATGTGACAAGTATATCGATATTACATATGATACAGACATTAGACTATAACGATAATTACGGTAGGTACACCCCTAGTAGCTGTGCTGTAAGTTGTATGTAACTTTGTAAGATTGACGTCCCTGGGCAAGTGGGCAGTCTCAGAGCTCTTTCAGTCAGTGTAATTTTGTAAATTTGAATTTTGGTATAAAATTGGGATTTTAAATATAGTATCTTCTTTCATATATTCATATTGTAACTAAATTTAGAATTTTAAAATATATAAATAACTCTATCATTTTTGACACGTAAATTTGTATATCCAGCCGGCGTTAAATTTATTCACTAAACAAAAATGGATTTTAAATTGCACGAATATACCCACGCTGTTGTTGGTAAAGTAACCGCTCTACGTCTCACCGATAAAGCAGATTTAAATGATGCCCGTCGTCAATACGATTATTATCTTCGACTTCTTAAAGAAATGAATTTGGAGCTGATCGAAGTCGAGACAGACGCGTACTTCCCTGAAAATATAGTACTTGAAGATTTAGCCATCATCTGCCACGGCATCGTACTCATGCCCAAACCTATTTCTGCCACTGAGCAGATTATAGTAAGTTTTTTTCGCTAATTTTATCCATAAGATATATTTTATAAAGAAAACAAGTTGGTAAAATAAATCTGTTGTAAAAACAAGGCTTGTTTATACTTTTAGTATTTTATTACAATAACAAAGAGCTAATATAAGAATGGTTATAATATAAGATTACTAGTAAGAGGCTAGTTGTGATGAAGAGGTACAAGTGAGTGTTTCTAAATGCAACTGGTTGTGGGTTCAATCTCCACTCGAGGAAATGAAATATTTATATTTTTATTTCTTTGCGCTGGTGCCAAGGCAAAGTGTGGCGTTGAGTTTTGCTACTTAACATGCATTATGCATTAGCAAAAGCATCCAGAATTCAGCGGAAAACATAGTTTCCAGTGTTTTCTTTTGTAAAATGTGTGAGAATGAGAATAATGTTTGTTATTCTCAAACAATTCAAAATTGTGATTGCAAGTCTTTTTAAATAAATAATATTATGATTTACAATTTTGTTAATGGCATGCAATTTATTTCATTTACAATTTAAACATAATTTTTATTTATTATAACATTTCTTTCTTTTAATAATTATGAATATGATATATATACAATTTGTATTTTCCATTTGAAAATATATTGCAATAAAAAATCTATTGTATTAATATTATATGAAGAAGAAGAATATATTTTACTTGATTAATGGAGTGCTTTAATAATAATACAATTATTATTTATGTTTACAATTTGTATATTAAGATATTTATCAAATAACATACTAGTTAGTCTAATTTTATTGTTATGATTTTACATAAGTTCAATATTATAATTGACATTTCTTATGCAAGAATCTTTTTCTTTATTTACTCTATCAAGTTATTCTATGGCGGCATGAAGCATGTCACTGTAAACGTGACAGTTGTTTTTGTAAATTTACACTTGGGGGAATTAAATATTTAATATTTTCATTTCCTTGTTGTGAAGTGTCTTAATGAGAATGGAATGTCTTAACACTAGGTTCCCTCTGCCAAGCCAGTTAAATAAAGTATTTTGATAAAATTCACTTTACAGTAATGTTTTTACCTATTGGTATTTAACAGTTTTAGCAATCTACCTAAAAATCTACCATAAAAAATACCAAACTGATTTCTTTTAATTCTTTTCGAATTAATATCATACCTGACAATATAATTATTACATAAATAATAAATAAAGATGTTATAATAGAAGTATGAGCTAGCTCATATTCATGACCTAATTTTCTATAAATTGCTGTTTGACCTAGTAATTAACCTGTATTCTTAATGTCTCTAAAGTAATATAATTTTAACAAAGCATTTAAATGATATATAAGTGAACAACCTTAACATTAAACACTTTAAATATATATATATATATATATATATATATTTAGAATAACTGTAAATAATAATATATAAATAAACTGTAAATTCTATCGGGGTAAAGAGGGACAGTCTAAATATCTTTCATATATATGGTTGGCTTAGAAAAAACCTGCTAATAGGCTATTAAGAAAATTAAGAGACATAACAGACTATTAGTAATAATATTATCAGGAGATTTTTACTATTTTGAAAATTGATTTGTAGAGAACTATTATATAACAAAAGTCGATTTAGTTTGTTTTTTACACTTTTAAATGCCATAAAAATGTACATAACGATACAAAACGGACTTAGCAGGTTTGCAGTCCAAGCTGACGATACTTTATTGATGACATGAGATTATTTGTAAGTTTTAGATAAATAAATAAAAAAAACATTTACAATCGGCCAAAAGCTATCCTAATAAAATTTAACAAAACAGGAACACGCAATTTTTGTAAAAAAATATATAGTTTTATTTTATATACTTTTATTATTATTGCATTTTTTTATGGCAATACTATAATTTATAATGCTGTTTTTTTAATAGACAGAAATGACGAGTACATTTAAAATTTATTTGACATTTATCCAATGTTAATAAACATTTTTTTTGGCTTCTTTTATTTCTCATAAGCGAGTTTGCACATATATTGAAATATTTTGACAACAGGAAATAAAAATATCAGTATAAATAAAAGTAAAGCATCAAGCATGTAAGATTATCTATTTTTTTAATTTTCGTACACAATTGTTCTACCTTTCAACCCACGCATCAGATTTTAAAGTCGTAGTTTGGACAAACGGAAGTTTTGTATATATGTATTAGTATTTTATGTTAAAACTAAAATGTATCGAAAAATTTGGATCTTAAACAAATAGTGTGCGTTCTACTTTCATAATTGTTCTTGAAAAAACGGCCATAATCATGTAGACCACGCGAGTTAAGCAGCGAGTTAAACATTTTAACTTTAGTATAGAAACTTAACATCGTTTTATAAAATTAAAGAAAATGTGAAACAGGAATAATTATTATTTCAGATGGCAGCTTTGAAAGAAGTTATGACAAAAGAACTCGGCCAAACTGTAACGGAAATACAAGACCCGGAAGCCAAACTCGCTGGCTCCGATGTTTTATTCACAGGTATTTCTTTAATCTTTACATATTAAAAAAAATTGAAGTGTTTATCTGTAATTTTAAAATAGTGCATATCCATAGTTATTTATACAATACCAAAATACCAACACAATTAAGATTTCCTTGTCATTCTGTTCATCCAGGCTAAGCTTATTTTTATATTATAGCCAAATAATTACATAAATTAGTATGTTATTACATAAATTGTAGCCTATTTGTTATTCTTATGTATAAGCCATTTTACTATATTACACTATAGTTGCATCTAAAGCCATTCAGTAGTTTTTACATGACAGTGGAACAAACATTCATCCTAAGAAACTTTCATATTTATGATATTACTAGCGGCTTTGCCCACCTGAACTACATGATTATTCATTTAATAAACAGAGTTGATTGACAGTCAAATTAACTGTTAAATTATTGATCTGAGTAAGGATTCATAATATTCATTGTAAAATAACTTAAATGATTGCATATTATAAAAAATACCCAAATCAAATTGAATAATCCAATATCAAAATCGAATCCAAAATAATTCATCGAATAAATGAATTTAATATCAGTTCGAAAATATTTAAGAACCTCCTCCTTGGTTTGAAAGTGGGTTAAAAATACAGATTTATCGCAAACAAATACAGATTTATTATAAGTATAAGTATAGCCAACTCATGCCTGGAGTTCATTCAATTGCCAATAACTTTTTTAATAACCAATTTTGATGAAACAAACTTTAGATGTTAAGTTGAGTTAAAACAAAGCAATTAGTGAAAGTTTTAAGTAAACCGGTTCAGTACTTTTGGAGATAAACATGATCATTCGTACAGACAGAGACAAGAAATAAAAAAAAAATGTTGCTTTCTATTATTTTTTTAAGTGTCCCTGTATCCAGTTCAGCCAAAAATACTAAAGAGTACAGACAAAATATTTTTACTGTTTTATTATAAGTATAGATTAGAAGGATAGATGAAGGAGATTGGGAACTTAGTGTTTTAAACACTGAATCTTTCATTAAGATACTTCCGTTTTCCGTTTTTCCGCAGGATTCTTGAGGCATTGCGCGGAATTCAATGCCGTGTTTTGTAAAAACTTTGTAAATTTGTTATTGCAAAATTAAGTTTTGTTGAAATGTTAAATATTTAATATCCCTGCACCTCCTCCACTGTGCTAATATTGTGCTCCTTCGTGACAACGGCCACAAGTATTTCTTGTTAAATATAATTATAATTTTTACATTTCCAGGCAGAGAGTTTTTCGTTGGTATATCTGATACTAGTAATGAAGCTGGTGCTAGTGCAGTTGCTGAAGCTTTCCCTGAATTCCCCTGCACACCTATCAAGGTATTTATCTTCACGCTATATCTTACATATGATTGTTTAGTGGGTGTGGTATGCAGAGGGGCCTAATGTCAAGACACTCCATTCCACTATGCACTGCCCAATTTAAGAGATATTGAATGGCAGAATTTAACAGAGTGCATTTTCTTTACGGTCAGTTACTGTCTACTACACCACATATTACCTTAATAAGTAAATAAATGTTGTTTATAGAATAATAAGTAAATAAATGTTGCCTTATAAAACAGTATTACATAGAGTGTGAGTGATTACATAGGGAGTATTATATAAAATTATAATAATGAAGGAAAAATAGATTACATTACATATACATTACGCGGCGTTGAGCTCTGCTACTCAATACACAAATATTCGAAAATTGAGCGGGGAATGTGAGTGGAGTATAAAGTCTTATCACTAAGTTTCCTTTGTGTACTCTGCTATAAAGGAAAAATAATGAAAAAAATCATGTTCACGTTGTATCCCGCACAAGCAGGGTAGGCAGAAGGAACCTAGTGTTAAGACACTCCGTTCCTCACTTTTCGCCACGACTGGCCTCAATAATATCAAAATGATGAAGCTAATTTATTATTATTTTTAAATAAATGTTCAGGTAGCTCAAGGTGTACGCCACCTTAAGAGATATATCAGCATGGCTGGGTCGGATATCCTCTGTGTATCCTCCAGCAAGGAGGCAAAGGAGATGCTAAAGAGGATTGAAAGGGAGGCCACATTCACATATCAAACGCTCACTGTACCAGAAAACGGTGCTGCCAATTGTTTGTACGTGAACGGCACTCTCATACATCGTGCTATTGAAGAAATACCTGAATCGTTTAAGGTATATAGGTTTAATTTTTTTTATTAAAAATTAAATTAAATCAGCTTCACGCTGTATCCCGCACACAACAGGGTAGGCAGAGGGAACCTAGTGTTAAAACACTGCGTTGCATACTTTCTGCCGAATTCTGGAGACATTGCGTGTTGAGTGGCAGAACTCAACGCCGAGCTTTGCCTCGACACCAGAGCGAAGAAATGGAAATATAAACGTAAATAAATATTTCACTTCCTCGAGTGAGGATCGAACCCACAACCGGCGCGTTGCAGTTACACCCTTGCGCCGCTGCGCCACGACGGCCTCCAATTTTTTTATATATATTTTTTAAATCTAGCTTCAGTCGGTATTCGGCAAACACACAGCAGAGTAGGCGGAGAAAACCTGGTGTTAAAAGGTTTTATTCACCATCAGAATTCTGGAGGAGTTGCGTGTTAAGTGGTGGAACTCAACGCCGAGCTTGACTTTAGTTACAGTTTTTTAAATCATCGCGCTGTTACCTGCACATAGAAGGGTAGGCAGAGGGGAACTGGGAACCCAGTGTTAAGACACTCTGTTCCCATTAAGACACTTCCGTTTTCCAGTTTCGGCCGAAATCTGCAGGCATTGCGTGTTGCAAGATAGGATTAAACACCGCACTTTGCCTCATTACTAAGTTAAATTTCTTTCCTCAGAGTGGGAATCGAATCGTTCAGTTGCATGTGGCATAATATTCGATGTACGGAGTTCGGCGTTACTTTGTACCATGTATATGAGGTAGTGGTGCGGTATTTTCTTCTAAAACGTGAAGATAGATTTTTAAAAAATATCTTCACGTTCTAGAAGAGAATACTGTGTATATAGTTACTTTGTACTGAATAGTTTTAGCGGCAGAAGCCAACGCCAAGCTTTTTCTTATCGGAAAGATGGAAATAATGTAAACTGTAAATTAAATTTAGTTGGGAATTGAATCCAACGCGTTGGACAGCCACACTGCCTCGATAGTTTCTTTGTATATATTGTTAGCAATATTTCGATATACGAGCGGTATCAATACCTATCACTACCATTCCCACTCATATAAAACAAGCGGGCAGTCGTGTACCAACTAATCTGCGAGTTGGTCGTCGTCTGGGAATGTGGTTGGTGGCAATACCGTGAGTTCGTTCTATTTTAGTATATTTGTCATGTCATTTTATGTTTGAAAGATAAAAATTGTTATATACTAACCTCAGATCATTCTACATTCTTTTAGTTTTATATTTAGCGCTTCTGTTCCGTTTGAGTTTTTACATTATCACAATGATATGCTGATTGGTCCTTATGGACGAAAACAATTATTTGTTTTCCTTGTTTTATCGATTTCTTGATTTTCTGCTTTGTGTCACGGGAATTTTCCTTTCTTGTAGTGATAGTTCAGTCAGTTCAGAGTCAGTACAAGAGTTGTGTGCGGTTGTCAAAAATTAGTATACTCAACTCAAATTAGTATACTAAGCAAGTGATGTCATACAGGTGACATTATACATGAATACACACAAGTGTTAAGCTGTTCAGACCTCACGGACTAGCTTTTGATTGTATTGTTTTAGAGTATTACAGTATCTAGTGAAATGTTGTGTGGATATATTTTTTATTTGGATATATTTATAAGTTGCAATATTCATTTGGCTTTTGAAAGGAATTAATATTGATAATATATACACTTTATTGCATTTTATGATTCACATTAATACCATAAAATTGTTACATTGTTTGCAAAGGTGTTTTTATAACTTTATTCATACTGCTATTTGTCGCCAATGTGGGACATTCTGCGGTAATGTCGATGATTTGGTTGACCTGTGTAGGCATAGCGACTTGAGTTGTGTTTCCCTACTTAAATAGAAATCTTCTGCTTTTATTACAGCATGTCTTCGGGAATCTTTCGCTTAAGTCGGCGTTGGCAATTTATATCATCCATAAACTTTTGGACAAGTGCGTTTGTCAAACATGATGATTTAATTGTTTGACAAGTGTGTGTCATTAAATCATTTATACAAAAACGCTCATTAGTATATAAAAATGATATAATATTTTGCTGTTTACATATGTAAAACTGGTCGCTTTTTAAGCACTCCTGTAATTCGGTCCGATGTAATGTAAAATAGGCATCTCGTTTTAAATTCATCGCTACGTAATCTGCTATAGGAATGAAACTGACGGTGTTGTTCTGAATTTGTTAAGGCACAGCTTCAGGTTACAGCTATTAGACGATAAAGTGTATACAAGTCTCGGTGTACCAAAGGTAAAATTATCTCAAATATTAAAAATTGCTGAGTCATCCTATTTCTGATATTTAAAAGACTATATATTTTAAAAAAATTGGTATCCAAAATTTGTAACGGTAAAGTACGTTCTTGTGATAAATGTACTGAGATAATGTCTAACTGTTGTCAAAGTTGCTCTGGTTGGATAAGATGAAAGTTGAGTTGTCCGTGATGAACGCCAGTAATGGTGTTCACACATGTTATCTTGAATACGACGTAGATTTTGTAGTAAGCTGTAATTGCGGAAAGTGTGAATCCCTCATTGAACGAAATATTATTATATATTTGAATAGTCTTCCCTT
The DNA here is from genome assembly GCA_018249835.1 of Heliconius besckei. Taxonomy (NCBI): domain Eukaryota; kingdom Metazoa; phylum Arthropoda; class Insecta; order Lepidoptera; family Nymphalidae; genus Heliconius; species Heliconius besckei. The sequence goes on along the minus strand of DWNA01000263.1, from coordinate 3,498 downwards.
AATGCGCGATTTGCGCCTCTTCCTTTATTGGCTTTGATATCGACGTATCCCCGTATAATCCACTCCGGTATTATAAAATGGATATGATGAATTACCCTTGCTGATGGAAGATCTCCCATTAATTGATTGTTTGTAGTGGTTACACTTTCTGCAGGTAACGCAATATTGTATAAAATTTTTGGTTGCATGGTTTCCCCCGATAATCCAATATTTCAGTCGTAATACTGATAATGTAAGACGCGGTCCTCCATGAAATGTTAATATATGTGCTTGATCAATCAATAAGTCCGTTAAACGGCCTTAATGTGGAATTAATAAGGGATATTTCATGTCTGAGCTCATAGTGGCGTGACGTAGTCGCCCACCTACACGTAATAGCCCAAAATAATATCGTTAAACGGATTTAAATTTAGTAATTTACTGCTTCATTGTAATGCTTTATCATTTTTTAATATCACATATTACATTAGTTAATATCACAAGTATACTCTGTACGCTGAACAAGTTTTATAATTAATTTATTTGCATATTTTAGTCCGTGTAATGTGAGATACCCGCCGCTCCATTGTTTTCGCTTGCCGTGGATAGCTCGAACGACGCAAGCTAATATTCGGTAGGGGTATTACACAAGTCTTATTACATTCTGTATAAACACGCTATATCAGCGCCCTGAATTTATTCTACTATTGTTTTGTAGCGTATTAAATATACAATAAAAGAGTTGAATATTAAGTCTCGTCTCATTAGCATCACCCCGATGCTAAAGCCCACGTAGGTGACACCGACGGGGGGGTACCCTGCTTGCTGCAGCCTGATGTGACTGCCCATATTGGTGATCTTTCAGCCGACTTCAGCCCGAAGCTATCGAAGAGACTGAGGCAATGATCCATACAACTCCCGTCGTGCTACATTATAGCACACCGTGCTACATATAAACCGGACCTCAACTCAACGACTGCCCGACGCAAATCTTCATAGATTTGGTGAGTGCACATTCTAATCGGCTTCCCACAAGCGGGTCCCACCGGTTAGAATTTCAAGAGGCAATATACCACCGAACCCTTACAATCAGATCAGACCTGGTATGGAATACTCAAGTCCGTGGACAAAACAAAGCTATCGTGTCAAAAGGGGGAAATCTCACCTACTTACGCCAACCTTCATCGCAAACAAAGTCGACGAACACATAGTTCACCATCAGCAGAATGACAACAATACTGAAACAATGCGCAAACGCAGCCACCGACGACAGCAAAACACCGCATCGAGTTACGAGGTCCGGGCGGAAAAAACAACTTATGGATCAATTTAGTTTATAGACATAATATTTTATTTTGTTTATTTGATATTCTGTTCTCCACATTTTTTTTCCAAAGGGGGAGAGTATTGTAGGGGTATTGCACAAGTCTTATTATATTCTTTATAAACACGCTATATCAGCGCCCTGAATTTATTCGCTACAAATGCATGCAATTGGCTTAGGCTTTGATAGTGATTTTTCTGTTATATTACTGTTAAATGAAAAGCTATATTGTTGCGAATTCCAATATAAGCCTAGAGTCTTAGTATTTTCTATTTTAAAATTAAATATATTTGATTTCGTGCTAAGCTGACATTCCTTGTCGATATTGCTTGATAATTCCGCTTGATTTTACCTCAATTTCCTCAAAATAAACCCTCCAGACCTTAAAAGCATGTCCAAATTTTTTACTAGCTCTTGACCATACTGAATACTACGAGTATATGTTCCGCTAACTAGATTGTCGACAAAAAATAATTTTCTTTGCTGCTTCGGGATAATTATGCCTTTCATCATCTGCGAGTTGCCTTAATGTCATAAGTGCTAAGAAAGGCGCTGCTTTAGTTCCGTACGTTACAGTTTTAAAGCTGATAAAATGAAATAGGACACTCAGGATACTCTCGCCACACGATTTTATGATAAACTTGATCAGATTCGTGTACAAAAATATTTCTGAACATTTTTTCGATATCGGTAAAAACGTATTCATATTTTCTCCATTTTAATATAATTGTAGGGAACATTTCATATTATCTTTTATAACACAAAGTTAATATTACTATGTACAATTATAAAAATATTTATTAGTATCGTCCGCACGCAGCGCATTTGAATTGTAAACCTGTTTCGAGTTTTTTGCTATGCGTGTCGTAGGCTGCTAGCCAGGATCGCCACGTTTTAAGAGTCGGTTATAATCGCTTGCGACGTTCACTTGTATATCTATTGCTCTCCTTGCTTGCATTCAATTTTCTTATCTTCATTTTATTAAGTGCTAGTTTCGCTTATATTTTCTTTTGGTATTTGTTTAAATTTCTATCTTTCCTCCTGTGAGTGTTAGATTATTTTCTCATCGCGTATATGGTGCATTAAATAAATTTGGACGATTTCTCCACAAAATTTGGATCTTTAATTTTACTCCATATAATATTAAATAGCGATCTCACATTTTAACCGCTCTGCTGGTTAAAACGATCTGAAGCGCTATATAATAATCTGTAAATCTTGTTGTAAATTTGGACCACGGTATATAAAATCATTTAAGCTAGTTCCGTTTAGTTTTAAGTTTTCACTGAGGCGTTAAAAACCAAGCCCTGTTTAAAGATCGAGTGAATAGGCACTAATTAGGTAAGCATGCTCCACCATCGTCACTTAACACCAGGTGGTACCGGACAAATGTTTGCCTATCTACAATAAAAAAAAACTACACGTAGTTTCGTAGTGATAGATTCCGCTCACTCCACACCGCGATATGGCAAATAACACTCTGATATCGTATTACTATTGTTTTCTATACACAATGTGTAGTGGAATTCTCCCTCTATCCAAGTTGATTTCTTGGATTAATATTTAAAACAGCAAAAGGTTATGTGGTCACATGTAATTAACCAGATGACGCCATTATGAATCTTACAAAGCTAGTAGGTAGTAAAAAAACTTTAAAATGTTATTAATGTCATCCATTTGCATAGATGGGAAATTTTGACATAAAACTTCTAACAGGCTTTTGGCCTGAACACAATGACATGTGTTTTAAGTTAATATATTCGTTGATAAATAGCTTAAAATCCTCTGCATATTTCTTATTTTTATTAAAATTCTACATTTTTAAATTGTACTATAGCTACTTGCTTTGACGAACATCAATTCTTCTGAATTTCGGTTTTCAAGGGCAGCCGAACTTCATATCGACCACTTTTCAATCGTTTCGTTGTTGAATTATATTTATTTACGCATTCAAGATCTTCTGAGGACATATTTGATACGTCGGAAATATCCTCTATTTCCCGAAATTTTTGTATGTCGTCAATATTATTAATAACGACGTTGCTATAATAAAATTGCGCATTCTCAAATAAGATCCAACACAACTGAGTTTGCTGAGCTATGGGTTGGTTTTCGCTATTGTTTTTTATAATACCTGCCAAAACGATTGTTTAATGAATATCGGCGCCTAATAAAAGATCTACTGGTTTGGCGTC